>NDFZ01003807.1:0-34241 GCA_002192655.3 Mamestra configurata
TGACGCACAATTTGGGCGCTTGCCAATGTTTACATCTGAGATATGGGCCTACCCTACTAACAATAATTTCCAGGGTTTTATAATGTTGGCACAAATGCAATATTCCACGAAAGCCTGCTTTGGTATTGGCCTTTATCAACCTTTTTTTTGCTTTTAGTTATGTAAGCCGTGTTTGCGTAGCTGCAGTGCATTTGACATTTTGCAGCAGCAGCAACACTAATGGCCATATTCTTGAAGCTTTAGGTTGACGCCAATAAAATTCATAATAATAAAACGATAAATCAGTCGAACCCGTATCTCAGATGAAAACGTAACCCACATTCTGCACAGAGATGTTGCGGTCTACAGGAACGCAGGAATGCTACAAGTACATTAGGCTAACAGCTACACTTTGACACGTCTGTCTCCGATTCGGAAGGCTTTATCACGTTGTCCCTTTCCTTCAGCTCGAAAGCGTCCGCCTGAAAAAAAGAGAAGGCAATATTACCATTGGCGATTTGTTTGAGCATTTTATACCACAGGCGCGACTTCTTTTTGGGGATCGTTGCTATTGTTTCCCCACAGGCCATAAGTCTCTTATAGATTTTGATTTTGTTTACAGTAGAGGGCTCCGCAAAAATTTCGACAGACCAAAAGGTCAATTCTGGAACTTAAAAAACGTTATGAAAATCCTGGTTGCAATATCATCGCGGCAACAGTCAATGTCAAAACCTTGCAAAATGTGGGGAAATTAGAGGTTTTTAAGATTGCCACTGAGATACTAATGCGAATGTACCTTAAAAATACGTCTCTGGGTATTCATTCGATGTTATATTTCCTTTGTTGTACCGGCTGGGTTCGTCGTCATCGGTCTGATCAAATGTTTGTCTTGGATAACTGACAATTCCATTGATCATTGGGGAATCCATTCGACAGAACTTGGTAAAATAAAAAGAAAATGTTGATTACCTTGGAGTCCCGGTATTCTCTAATTTTCCTGGCTAACGTCAGAAACGCTTCCTCAATGTTTATGTTGCTTTTACACGATACCTCGAAAAACGGCATGTCGAAGTCATCTGCTATCTGGAATCGATATTTTTGTTTTTAGAAAAACGAATTGCTAGGTAAAGTGAAATTCGTTAAGGTTTTTTCTCAGTTGATTCATTATAAAAACAATGGTCCGATACTTGTTACTAGCTTAAGTTGGATAATATAATCTACCGGGGTTTATTTAGATAATTATTGGGTTTCAACTCAAATCCCTAGCCCATCTCCCGTTCTCACACATACATTTATTTAGGTACTAGTGTTGTAGGTATCACATTTTATTTGTTAGTTTGGTAACTTGAACTTTTCCCTGAAAATTGCCAGATGTTGCTAAATATTCTATGGATAAACATTTCTGTCGGAAACCTTCATCAAGCCAGTCGGCATCAATTTAGAGATGACCTGGCTTTTGGGCACTAATTGTAATTGCATTTCTAATTGTTGCTAATCAAAATCGTGATGTTTTGTTCAGCTACTACGATTTCGGTGTGGGAAAAACCTTTGATTTGAAGTTCACAAAGCCATTTATGAGTCACACCATATGGTGCTTTTGAAAAAAAAAAATTGAAATTACCTTTTGGCCCCTCTCTTTGGGTACTGCTCTATGGTTCTCATGGACATCACACTTGTTGCCAACTAAGACCTTGATCACATCGGGAGAAGCATACTGGAATAGAAAAGCATAACATTATTGATTTGTAGCAAAAGATACGACAGCTCTTTTTGCGTAGGCCAACCGTTGCTGGTTCAGTTTGCTAGGTCTATTTTTAATCAATTCTCTTTTTATCCTTCGTTCATGCAGTGTGAGTCACATGTTTCATTGGAATCGATGAATAGGTACGTGTTTAAGCTTTCAGTAAACCTACCTACACGTTTGTATGGGTAGATATTTAATAGGTTTTTGATAAGCAATTAAAAATAGCCAATACCTACCACCATGGTACGGTCTTACAAAGTCAAGTAAATTAAGCGTTTTGTTCAAACAGCAATTGAGCTTGCCCATGAACATCACAAATACCTAGGCATCTATCACTAGGTAGGTAAAGGTTCTGCTCAATCAAACGCACTTAGATAAAATAGCCTCATAGAATATTTTATCAAGGTGAGTTATGATTTGTCATTGAATCATAGAAAATTACCATTAGTACCTATATCCCTTGAGGTTACATATAGCGGTACCGTAATCGTTCTTGCCTTGTACACCGATAATGGATGGTTATCAACTAATTGAACATTTATATATTTTAACAATCACGTTCAATGAATCCTGCACTTCCAATCGATGATAAATATACTCAGATAGACAGTAACGGAACGCAGCTAAACAACGGTTATTTTCGAAAAAGGAACACGTGTTATCTCACCTCTTGGATATTCCTCAGCCAATACGACAGATGATTGAATGACTCCAGATTGGTTATGTCGTACATCAGTATAATGCCCATAGCTCCGCGATAGTAGGCCGTGGTGAGAGTCCGAAACCTCTCCTGTCCAGCAGTGTCCCATATTTGGAGTTTGATTGGCACGCCGTCTAAGTTTATTATCTTCTGTTTGAAATCTATGCCTGGAAACGTTAAGTGTGGTTAGACGCAACAGTGCCTATTGTGTGCCAATTTCGTAATACAATGCTTAATATTTGTTGCTGGGGAAATAGAACTTCGGTGGATAGATACTGGCTACAGGTATTACAAGTCTTTACTATAGAAAGGTTCCTACTAAGAATAGACACTTTGTTATTGCCTAATGTTCGATCGGCCAGATCGTGATGAGCCCGATCATTTATCTAATAAATGCTTACATGGTAAAAATTCCCACCGACTGAGGTAGACAAAGGATTCAAACTAAATCCACTTCTCTTTTTTCTTAGGAGTTGAAAAGAAGATATAAAAGGATAAAAAAATCGTGGGTCGTGTTTTAAATTGAGTGTCTATTTTTATCTTTATCAAAATATCTGTAAGACACAATTTAAAAATGCACCCTACTCCCAAAGTACCCAATTATTATTATTATTAAAGAAAAATAAAGGAGCATCTACGATTTTGAAGTGCTTTTGTATCTTGTTTCATGCCTTTTCAAGATATCATACTAGTTCCTAGTAGGTAACTACCCATCAGCTAGAATGTTGGCAATATTTTTTTTTTTTTTTAAAGATGTTTTTCTGCTCGAAGAAGGAATTCGTCGGCACGCCTACTTTGAACCTAATTAGAAAATGCCTCAAACTCAGGAAGTATAACTACTTAATTGTTTTTGATGGTATACCTACTTAGGTATTCTATTTTTATTATTTACTGCCTAACACAGTGTTTCTTAATACGAACCTATACTTCTATTTAGCTTATAATAGAATATAAATTCGATTATAACAAACACATGAAACGTGTAGCTATAAATGCTCTCAACATTTTAATAATTATTGTCATAACTGCTGTTTTCAGAATACTACAGTAAATTCACAAAATTTAAAGTACTGATTTTTTTTTTTTGTAAGTAGGTAGATACCCATAATAAAATGCACTCAGATCTAACATGAAATCGAGAGGTGACACCTTATCTCCTAAAAGCTTTCGCGGAGTGCAATGCACTTAGATAGACACAAAAGCTCCTCCTAAGATCTCGATGTTTCTACATCGTTAAGCAGCCAGGTTCGTCGTGGCTTTGAGCAAAAAAAATATACAAAACACATTTAGTAAAAACGGGTTGTTCCTATGTATCTGACTACATAGCTTACTAAGCTCGCTCGGGCACTAACACTTTTAACTGTAAAATGGTCTGGAAAAGTCCTGACCATATAAATATTTAAAAGGCTATTTCACGTTACACGTCCCATTGTTTCCCGCTTTACATCCGCAATATAAAACATAATCGTAGATTCGTTAAGTTACAAAACGGCACTAAAATACAGCATCACCTGTCTGACAAAGGCTCGTAAAACTAAAAATAAATAAGTTTGCTTACCTATAGTGGATATGTATATATCGTAATACCGCTCGTCACAGTATCTATGCACTATACACGTTTTACCTACATTAGAATCACCTAGAACTAGTAATTTATACGTTGCAGAAAAATCTAAAGCCATTTTTTGTTTACTTTGTTGTTGGTACGCGAGCGACGGCCCAAAACATAGGTGGAACTGTCAAAGTGAGAAAAATCAATGAGGGTAAGTGCGCATGCGCGGGGTCGCCCGTTGTCTTACCTTGCAACAAGTAACTAAGTATAACTACTAGCACAGCCGCGCAGCCAGGGTTTCCCTGCACCGGTCACTGACTTGTAATAAAGCTAACTATCTGAAAGAGAATGGCGTTTTGTGAAATAATTAAAGACTTTTTATTTCTGCTGCGCTCAGTGAACATCAACATGAATAAATTAGAATGCTAAGTATTTTTTCTGGGTTCCTAAAATGCTCACAGTTATTCTCGACTGATTTACAGTATGTAGGTATGATACTATTTAAATGCTCTGATTAAAATGAATAAATAGGTAGGTCCTACTAGGCGAAAAGAAGACAAATTCACCGATACTGATTTACCTAATAAAATTGAACCAGACAGAACAAATTAGGTCGAATGGATTGACCTCGTAAACAATGTACCCATACGAACGAGAAACCTCAGGTGCGACCGTAATCTAACATTGTCTTTTCTGTTTATGGCATTGCTTTTCTTTATTTTACCCTTAGAATAATAACATTCTACCATTTTAGGTATGGGGAGAATTTCAAGTACCTAGACGCCTATTTGCAAGTCCTTGCTTGAAGCATCTATCTATACTAACAGGATTGTTTTTCAGTACCTAACCGACCAGTTTTTTTCAAAAATTAATATCAGCTGGTCCCAAATTTCGTCGACTCTTGCGAGCAAAAATGTATTAAACAGCAATTTTTGTTTTTTAGGGAGGTTATTTTTGTATAAATTGTTTCATTGATTGATGCTGCGATCTTTACTTCATCAGATGGATCAAATCACCTTTGCCGGTAGGGTCAAATTAAATGAACTAGCTATCTCTGCAAACGTGATGAGTATCGGTCCGCAAAGTTTCGCTTAGTAATTGAATTTCACCCTGTATAACTTTATTTTATTTATGGTCGTTTTTTTTCCTGATTCTTCTGGCCCACTTCAGGGCAAAGGCTTATCTTTCTTCTTCAGTTTCCTCCCGGCTTTGGGCAAATGTGAACCAATCTTGTCGATAGGCGTCAAGCTCGTTCATCTTCGCCTGAGTCTGCCGCGATGTCGCCAGTCATTTTCTCGAACTGGTGTGGTTGTATTGCTGAATCTATTTTTCACTTTTCTTTCTTCACTTTTGCCAAAAATATTCCCAGTCACATGGATTGCCACCAGGTGGCAATCGAGAAAAAAAATCCCTCCACTTCAAAAGCTATTACCCTCACTTCAATTCCCTGTACATTGCGGCGTGGATCGCCAAACCCCCTCGCTGTCTGTCTTACGGTCGCGATGAGGGGGTTGGTGGTCAGACTTTTCTAATGTGATTTTTTAACAATAAAATTACCTTTACCTACATATTCTTAAAATATAAAAGCACAAAAAAAATGTAAATAGTAAAAAAAAGTTAAAAATAACAGTCTCATTTCAAACAAACTTTCAAGTCTTTATTTTTCGAAATGAATAAATAAATGTATTGATTTTAATTAAACTTCATACGCATACGCAGGATACATTAAGCCTAAAAAGTATTTTTTAAGAACATTTTCGAAATGTCTTATTTAAAAAAGATATTTGGAAATCTCTGTTTCTATGTATAACTTAAAATAGGTCGAATTTATCTGTAACATCTTCTTTCGGAAATGTTTTAAAATCGGTTACAGAATATTCGAACAATTATTTTAATGTCGGCCCTTGCATTGTCTGCGATAAGTGGTTGCAACAATCTACTACTAACCTAAGGTACCTAATTTATAAACGCAAAAATTTATGAGGTTGGATGGATACATTTGTTTGGATAGATTTGTGGAATTGTGTGGATGGAAGAAAATACTGCACGGATTTCGATGAAACTTTACAGTAATATGGCTCATATCATACACCAGAAAAACATATAGACTATCAAAGGAGAAGTAGTATTCCAATTGGGCAAACCGCGGGCGGCAGCACCTACCTACTATAAAACATTCCTAATCTTATTAAAACGCCAATGAAACAGTCCCCTGGTCGTTTTTTTTCTTTGTAGGTAGGTTTTTTTTTAAGGATGGGAAATCATCAAATAACTTCTTCCGCTCTGGGTGGAGCGGAAGGGCGTGTCAGACTCTTACTGACTAAAACCCATCCGTGTTCCTTCTAAAGCCCTTTGCATTCCAGGGCCGCGGTGACTCTTTCGAACAAATTCCGCAACCCTGGCAGTTGTAGGTAGGTATACCGTCTTCTTTTTGGTCCAGCTGCGTAAGCGTTTTTAATTTTTTTTTTTTTTTTGCGGCTGGTGAATGACCAAGGCCTAGGGACAATATAAGATACAACAATACGAAATTGTTTTAGGTAACTTTTACTCAAGCTTGATGCAATTGATAAATTATTCGACCGGCACAGTTGGCGCAGTGGTTGATCGATTGGCTGTTGCGCTGTGTGTCGCGGTTTCGATTCTCGCACGGAACAAATTATTTGTATTGGCCTACAGATAGTTGTTCCGGGTCTGGCTGTTTGTGTATATGAGTTCATATGTTTATAAACGCACCCACGATACAGGAGAAATTCAGTAAAGTGGGTGGTGTGGGGCAAAGTTTAAAATTTCATTTTTTTATGTTCTGGTTGATGAGGTGAACTTTGTAGGTACTTACCTACCATTTCCACCAAAAGTGATTTTACTGTAACACTCTTTGTTTCCTAAACCGGATAGCACATTAAGCTATTGGTCCCTCCTGTCATTTCTAGATATTTGACAGTCGTACGGGTTGTCAGTCTCTTTGGGGGAGGCTTAGGCTGCGTTTCGACGAGCGAACGAGGGATTCATTTACCTAGCCTCGCCCAGCGCAATTCTATTGGTTCTTAACAAACACATCCCTCGCACATCTCTGGTGGAATCTGTGTGTGTGTGTTCTTATTTATTTGATTTCAATAACAGTAACACCTGTCATCTATGCTATATTCAGATCTCAGCATAAGACAAAGAACAAACATCACAATAAAAATCCATTAGAGGAGAAGACTAGACATGTTCACTCCGGATATGTGGGAGTGCAAACATTCAGGGTTCCATTTAACTTACTTAAATCCACAATAGCATTCGTATAATCAGTTCGATACATCTCGTGGCCCTGTGAATGTAAATGCCTTATGTATTGAATGACCAGGACTCTGTAGATTCCTTATCTCACCCTTTGTTTCGCTATGTCTGTATTTTCGTCTGCCATTCAAGGTATTCTTCAAGGTTACATTTTATTATGCATGTAAATAGGCGATGAGTATATTCACTTTTTGTTTTTGCATCTTTTGGTGATACAAAGGAATTTGTAATGTCTTCATCTGTTTGGTTTTGTATTGTTATAAAAGCTCATATCCGCATTTCGGTGCAAGGAGGATAAATGCTCCAATGCAGGAAATGCTTGTCATATTACGTCTAATTTTTGAGGCCCGCTCGATCATAATTTTGCTTTGTTTTTATAATTAATTTGAAAAGTAATAAATTGTAGCTTTGAGCACCAACGATGATGAGTAATAGAACAAAAACACAGCAGGAAGATATTCTAAAGTAGTTCAACCTAAAACGGTTTATTACCTAGAAGAAGCAACACCTACTTCTACTCCACCATACTAATGTAAACTCGAACAGCCAATAAAGCTCGCTCAAACTGTAATACGTTACGTGTACTGACATCTTATTGGAAACGATAAAACATCAAGGCTGTTGACCTTGAACGCAGACGCAATGTTTACCGTAGGTCAGTGACGCCAATTATGTATAATGCTGCTGCGCGGTGCCACTCGCAACTGTTCCGCTACTTAGCACTATGTACGATCGTTCCAATGTTAAAGAAAACCCTATATGGAAATAATGACTAATCAACGCGAGAACCGTTAGCTGTTGACCTAGTAAACAGAAGTGACAATTCTGAAATTGAATACTAAGGTGTAGATTTACCTAGTTTTGATATCTAGTCTACAAATATTGTGACTATGATACTCATTGACATCGAAATGTGTCTTAAGAAACCATCAATCAATGTCATTGTTGCGAACTGCGTTCCAATTGAGCTATTTCTCATCAGTGTCACGACTCACCGTCGGGTCAGGGCGAGGTGTGAACGCGCGAAGGTGTATGGCATGCACACATTCCGGTCGTAAGATGCGGCGGCGGCGTGCAGGAAGAACAACAACTTCATTTGTCAAACAACCGCAAGCCGGGGAGCGACGCGCAGCCGCCGGCACAGCTTGATGTATTGCAAATGGCGGTAATTTTGAAGTTCGCGTTCCGTTTGCTATTCAAAACTGCCACCGTTCTACGTTTCCCTATAATTTCGCCGCAAATGACGAATGATCTGTTGTTTAACTGCCAGTCAGGTGTATCCGAATGAATTCGTTGTAACACCCCACCTTTCTTAAGTAATAAGCTATAATTTTGATAATTTACTCAAAGGGAAAGCAGTGTTCCTATTGCTTGGAGTTTGTTTATTGAAATTTAAACACTTGCTATGTCCTGGAGCGTTAGAAATGCTTTATCATGTTATTATCTGAGGAAAGGCTATCATTAGTGCTATAAATATTTGTATAGTTGGAGGAAATTGGGTCTGATCTTGTTCATTGAATCTAACTATTGAATACAAAGGAACCAATTAGTTGTTGGGAAAACCGCGAATATTCCGTAATGAGTAATGACTGGCCAGTTTACTGGTCACTATCGTCATCGTCTCACTATAATATCTATTAGACTATCACTTTCGGTCGCCGAGTGCTCTATTGTCTGCGATATGATCTTTTTTTCTTTTAATGAGCCTGTAGATCCGGCTGATCGTTACCTAATCGGGTACACTGACGCACTTGTGGGAACTTCGGGTTAAGCAATTTGTTTCACACTAATCTTGGATCGCGATGTTGACTGCATGGCCGTTGTTGCGTAACTTGGAGGAGGATAAAGTTTGATTTCTAACTAATTCCAGGGATCGCTTGGCTAGCTATTCTAAGTTTATTTCTCCCATGGAACATAAGATAATACAATCATTGTTTTAGTCATTGTGTTGAATACTAAATTGGCACCCAACATGATGAAGCTACAAAGAATAAGCTACCCATGAAGAATACTTACACCGTACAAGTTCGACTCAGAATCTGACACATGAATAATTTATGGGATTATCTTCAGTGTCTGGCACAGATTTCCCGAAAATACATTCAATATGAATCAGATTTTTTCATACAATATCCAGTTTACTGACAACCTCATGAGTTTTTCTACTTACTGGTGCTGATTCAATTTTAGGTGTATGTATATCAAAATGTGATTCCTTGAACTCATCTTTTATTATTTAGACAATAAACAGACGTTATACACTGACTAAGTTACAAATTCGTTTTTCTAAGACGACTTGTAAATCTGTTTTATAATAATTTATGATTTCGGGTAAGTCTGGAACTGCATTGATTTATTTTTCCAATCTTTACAGTTTATGTGCAATCAAATTATAGCAAAACCCAGCTTGCCAATCAAACATTTTCATGCAGGAAGTATTTACTTTCAGATTGAATGTATCGAATGACAAGTTGTTTAAGCGATTGCACTTACACAATGTTATAGTTTTACGCATTTCGAACAATAGCTTCTAAAGTTCAAGCTTTACAACAGAAATAAAGGTCTATAGGATCATGGATCGATTATGTTTTCCAATTGGTGCTTTTTTATCGTTACGTAGGTCCTTTCGTAGCATCACATAACAAACTTTTAATCTTCTTCATCTGTAGATGCAGAGTATAGTCAACACATCCTGTAGGTACGATTGACTTTGTCTCCTCCGCAAATACTTTCACAAAGGCAGCATCAATCGTACTTCACGGACACAATTCAATTGGCCACACACGCCTATGCACCGTCCACAATGCACATATTTTTCTTCGTATGTGTCTTTTGTGTAACTCGGCACGTTTGCAAGTGTAGAGGTCGGTGCCTGAGGTCACTCCTTCGCGGCGGGTTCCGGGAACATATGACAGGTCTCTCATTGTTCGCAAATTGTTCCGCGCAAGGTCCTCTTGTAAATGTCAATCCGGCGCCGGCGCCGATGCGGCCACTGCCAGTTGGTTAACAGAACTGTTTACTATCGCTAAATATAGAATTTGGACGAGTTTGCGTGCCTTTTATGAGGAAAAAGAAATAATGGATACTGAGTTAAGTTATAAACAAAACTTAACTCAGTATCCATTATTTCTTTTTGATGAATGGAAATATGACTCTTCTATTTCTAAGGTCCTAAGGTGGTAGCTGCGAATAGAAAAATTAAATGTGGTATCGATTTTAAGAGATATGAAGAAACTGTACGAAAGCTGTTAGGAATAGCTATTTTCGCAAAAATCGAACTGTACGGCCTATCAATATTTGTCTATTTGCCGAGACAAAATCAATAGCTTAGAGCACAGACATTTGTCTATTTTATTTCACAGAAGTGTGAAGTGTGGAACATTGGTAGGTGGTCTACATATTTACTTATTCAAGAAGTAAACACTTTAGTTAATATTTCACTATTAGATGATCCTAGCAAAGCCATGTAGACCATGATGCATAACAATTTAGAACAGAAAAATAAACACGTGTCTGAACTGTAATAAGCAGAAACAATAACAATATACTAAGAAAATAGCAACAGAGAGCTGTAAATCTGCTAGAATTACTAGAAAACGGCAATAAACAAATCTTCACGCGCTACGCATATAAATACTGGGTAATCGAAGTACATATTTATTTGTTTAATGACTCGCTTGGTACGAAAGAACTAGTCTTGCACGGGCCAAGAAACAACTTCTATTTGTGTTCGAGATTGATACCAGTTGGAATCAGGTACTACGTATCAGGGAACACTCATACCCGACTGCAGTGAATAGGTACATGCGATGAAGCCTGTTAATCATACGTTACTCAATGTATCTATGATCTAAGTTACTGCCTGTGTAATTTAATAGTGTCCGTCCTTTTAGCACTTAAATGGATAATATATCAAAGTCGAAGATCGGCTCTTCAATGGGACGTGTAATGAATACTAGCATGCGTTAAGGAAGTCATGGTACATTGAATTATATTATTAATTGCTAGATGTTCTTTGTTGTTCTTTGTTGTTATAGAATATTTTGTAGTACTGCTTTTATGTTTTTTAGTATTAAAGATTAGTAGGTGCCTTTAAAAACGTAGTACTTTTCTANATTTAATTGTGATTCTAGTTGATTTATGATGAATTGTCATTTTACGTTTCTTTGATGTCGTTTCGATTCTTTGGTCAATTAGCTCCGGTAGTGTCACATTGTTGTCGACAACAGACGGTCGTGGCCGGGTGTGACGAGCAAATGCTTAACATGGTCTGTCTCAAAAAGGAGACAACGTCGTCGGGCAAGACAACTAGGCTTGGATGGTGATCCCATGTCAGCTGGTCCCGCTAGTGAATCACTCATTCTACTGTCTGTCTTGAAGCATTTGAATAGATTATGATGTGATAATGACAATGTTACTGATTATAAATTAGGTTTTATGTGATGTTGTTTCCACTATTATTTGTTTGATTTCTAGTCCGCGTCGAACTTGATCAGTTAAAACTTTCAGACACTGAAGTTTATACACTTCTCATCAAAAAAATCGAAACACTTTCGTTTTTATTGTTTTTGTCCTAATTTTTTACAAAAGAGAATTAATTCCATGAAAAAAAAAACATTATTGTGTAGCTGGCAGTTTGGTCATTACAGTAAGAAGAAAAAAATCAAAATTCGAAATTAGAATTTCATTTGTTTATCCTATAAATGAAATTAATCACTGTTTTGAGACAAATGTGTATTTAGGGTTGGAGTACGTTTCTCGTTTAAAAACTAAAATTAGCGCTTGTCTTTAAACTTTTTGTTTCTTATTTCATTTACTGTGACTTTGGGACGTCTGAAAAAACTTTTTTTTCTAAAACATATGGATACTTCGCCCGCAGAAGCCGCCCAAGTGGTGGCATTGCTGGATTCTGGACTTAGTCAGCGTGTTGTGGCTGCAAGATTGCATCTAAGCTTATCATCTGTTCATAGAGTCTACAAACGCTATCGGGAGACTGGTTCGTTCACGCGCCGTTCAGGATCTGGCAGGAATCGGGTCACTTCTGAGCGAGATGATCGATTTATTGTAACAACCTCTTTACGAAATCNTGTACAATATTTTAAACAACGCCTTCTACCGTTAATTTAATGCGAAATAGCCCGTGGTGAGTGTACACAAGCATGTCAACTTGACTAATTTGTGAGCCGAGGGGTTTAGTGCTGGACTTATTTCCAATTTTATAGTCCGCGACCTCGCTTGAAAATTTTTATGTTAGAAAATTTACAACTCATTTCCATGTCCCTTTGAGTTACTGATGTTTCTGCCGTCACTTCTCGGTATTACTGTAAAGGCTCTTTTATAGCCCGAGCAATTTTTTTGTACTTACATGCAGACCGCAGTCAACATAAGTAGTAAAATATGGTGATATATGACTTGCTAATATAGGATTAATTAAGTGCTGGAATGCATGTGGCGCCACAGTTGCGACACTGTCGTGCTAAGCATTAGCGTTGGCTAATATAAAACACTTAAAAGGTCATTACGAAACAAATTTCTTAAGATAAACACATTATTATCCATTCGATCACGTAATAAAACAAACACGGTTACCGCTATAGCCTGATTAATAGCTATAAATCTTCTAGTATTTGCAATAAGGAGACAAACGTTTGTCGCAATGGCTAACGTAACTCGAATAATTAGTAAAATCACGATTTATCCCACTTTCTAGGTCTCTTCCGATCTGCACTATCGATCATCGGAAGATATCGATCTTATCTCACGATCAATTACTTACTGCGTAGTGGGAAACGGTACATTATGAACATCTACTTATATCTGATTATCTGCAGCGATTTCTACTTTAATTACTTAATTGTAGTTTTGAATGCAACTTTAATCTTATTTCACAATAAAATTATTAAAATGTGCATTCGTTTTCTAAATAGATTGGTAACGTCGTTTCGTTTATTTTTGTTGTTTTTTATATACTGTTACTATCGTGATAGTCATATGTGCAAATTCTCTTCTTAATAAAAGATTCAAGATTGTTTCAAATATTACCTACGTATATAATAAATATTACCTTACCAAATATACCTACCAATTTTTTCGCTTATCCATTAGATAAGTGTGTTTTACTTCTACAGTAAGTGGGTATTAGTCAGNGTATTTTTTTAAGTCCTACGAGATAATCATCTTAGAGGACTTACGTTTATACCCAGTTTTATGTGGCTGATAGTGTTCATAGAGTAGAATATTTTACTTACAGCGCCAACATTTTCACCAGCTCATTCTGTCCGAAAATATCATTGAAATTCTTCACTCCCATTCTTTCAAAGATCAACCCAATTTTTTCGCTTATCCATTAGATAAGTGTGTTTTACTTCTACAGTAAGTGGGTATTAGTCAGGTATTCAGGGCAATGGCTCGCTTATATCATCTTCGTAATATCCTGAGTATGCCCCTACTTCTGTTAGAGGTCATCGGTCATCTTAGCATCGTCTATCATCACCTATACTGCTGTCAACAGTCAATTTGCAAGTTATATCATTAACAGTTTATCTAAGCATGGTCCTTATTTTTCAATTAACTCTAGATGAGTAGCCATAACCGCAGATCCATCGATCAGTGTGGTTTAGACTGCCAGTTGGTATAGAATGTTTGTACAGGTGATTGTCCTAGATTGTAGCGTGTTGTGCTTTTTTATATGATCTAAAATGAAAGAACACTTTCTGTTTTCTTTTAGCTTTCTAGATCTTTCTTCTTATTCCTATATTTTCAATTTTATTGTTTTAATGAATCTCTGTCAGGATACCGAAATGTGTGACTTTTGATAACTTCATCGTAAAGGTCCTTGACTTTTCCTTAGTATGTATTGATAAGTATGTTGCCACCACGCCAAAGTCGCGAAATTGTCCGCAGTTTCTTATTTGACCAAAGTCTTAAATATGGAAGTTCCGTGAACACGTGAAACATGAATTTCGTAAATCTTTAGCTTTTTTATTTATTTTTTACACGTAAGAGTGTAAAATCACAGGGTAATTATTTGCTCAATGCGCAACACACCTCATTAGGAATCGTTTATTTACTGTCACGATTGTGCGAAATTTCGAAAGCCCCTTCGAAATTCTTGAACATTTTTTTGGAAACGATGAGGCGCCAAATATCCTGCTTGTATAGTCATGAAACTTGTCTGGAAAAATATTTTTCTTGAAAATAAATTCGGTTGATGACCCAGCCAGGTCATCGATATTCGATATGGCGCCTCAGTAATAGCTAATTAATAAGATCAAAGGGTTAAATACCNTTATTTATTTTATTTATTATTTATTATATACTTTATTGTACACCTCATAATAAGAACAGGACAATCATACATAAAATAAGTGCACAATGGGCGGTCTTATCGCACAAGGCAATCTCTTCCAGACAACCTTTGGATGGATTGAACGAAGGGAGATAGATTTAGGGCTGTCAGTGTACAAACGTTTTAAACAATACTAATTAGATATAATAATATAAAATACATAAATACAATACCAATTTGTATACTAATAAATATCAAATATATAATTGAGACAGGAGCGGAAAAATTAAAGTGAAAGGTAATGCTCCTTCACCGTTCTTTTAAACTCTTGTAGCGTTTGGGCACGCCTCACTTCTAAGGGTAATGCATTCCACAAACGAGCCGCTTGTATACTGAAAGATTTGTCAAAGAAGGAAGTGGAATGCATACGAATACTTAGTTTTAGATTCTCCGATGATCTCAAAGACCTAGAATGTGTGTCACAGAGGAACTGAAAGCGTTCTTTAAGATAGAAAGGAGTAGAAGGATTAAAGAGTACATTATAAAGTAGAGAAAGTATGTGGGCATTCCGACGAAGGCGAATAGGAAGCCATTTGAGCTTAGTACGAAATTCAGATACGTGGTCATACTTGCGCAAGCCAAATATAAACCTGATACAGAGATTTTGAAGTCGCTCAAGCTTGTCCAATTGGTCTTGGGTGAGATCAAGATAGCTGGCATCAGCATAGTCCAGGATAGGGAGAAGAAGAGATTGTGCTATCGCAATTTTAGTGGTGATGGGAAGAAAATTGCGAAGACGCCTCAGGGAGCCCGCTGAAGCAAATAGTTTACGACTTACTTCCTGCAGTTGCTTAGTCCAAGAAAGAGTGCTGTCGATATAAATCCCCAGGTTTTTTACAACGTGACTTACAGGAATGGTGGTGTTATTAAAAGAAACCTGGGGCAGTTTCGACCAGTCAATCTTAGAGACCGTCCGGGAACTACCGACAACAATGACTTGCGTTTTAGTTGGATTGATCTTCAGCCCAAACTCAGTGCTCCAGTCACCTATTCGAGCGAGGTCCCTATTTATCGTTTCAATAGCATCAGATAACTCCCCGAGAGGGGCTTGAGTGTAAATTTGAAGATCATCAGCATACAAGTGGTAGAAAGAAGAAAGTCGTTGAGAGATGGAATTAATAAAAAGTGCGAAAAGTAGAGGAGATAACACGCCACCCTGCGGCACACCAGCAGAGGCATCACACCAAGAAGAGAAAGATTCCTCAATGCAAATACGCTGTCGGCGGCCAAACAGGTAACTATGAAACCAGTCAAGTACTGAAGGAGATATGTTAAAAGAGTATAGAATGCCGAGCAAAATGTCGAAGTCAACCGAATTAAAAGCATTGCTAAAGTCAAGAAGTGCCAGAACCGTTAACTTCCCCATTTCCATGCCAGACCTGATATCATCCGTAATATGCACGAGTGCTGAGGTAGTGCTGTGTCCAGGTCGGAAACCAGATTGGAAGGGATTCAGCAGTTTGTGCTTGGAAAGGAATGTGCTGAGTTGTTGGTGGACAAGTTTTTCAAGGACTTTGGATAGGAATGGGAGAATAGAAATGGGACGATAGTCAGAGAAAGATGCAGGATGAGATTTTTTAGGTAGAGGAATAACCTGGGCATCTTTCCAGGCTTGCGGGAAGACACTACTGGAAACAGAGGAGTTGAGGATATAAAGGATAGCAGGAAGAATGTTATCAAGGATGGGTATAATCATTTTACGGCTGACACAGTCACTACCCACAGCGTTGGATGTTATCGTTAGAATACTCTTTTTAACATCACAAGCAGTGAATTGACTTATGACAAAAGGGGAATAATCAGGTATCGGAAGATTTGAAAGATGACTTAGTGTAGCAGCTTTGGTGGCCCTATCCAATATGGGCGAAGTAGAAAAATGACTATTTAGTAAGTTGAAGTTTATGTCTTTAGGAATCGTTTCCTGAGACTTTTTTCCGATACCTAATGATTTGAGAAACTTCCAGACCTTAGCTGTATCACCATTTTGAACTGAACTATGGATATGTTGGCGGTTTGCGTTCCTACACACCTTGCTGCTGTAATTTCTTATTGAGACGTACTTTTCCCTGTTGACATCATTAGGTCGAATTTTAAACTTAAACTTCGCAGCTGCTTTCTTATGTAGTAAAAGTTTAATTTCATCAGTCAGCCATGGCGATGGCAGATGCTTAACTCTCACAGCTCGAATAGGTGCATGTGTGTCGTAAAGCTGAATTAAGGAAGAAGTTAAGAAATCAACTTGTTCGTCAATGGATGAGGCAGTGACCAGAGGCGTCCAGTCAATCTTGCTGGCATCTTCNCCAATTTTTTCGCTTATCCATTAGATAAGTGTGTTTTACTTCTACAGTAAGTGGGTATTAGTCAGGTATTCAGGGCAATGGCTCGCTTATATCATCTTCGTAACATCCTGAGTATGCCCCTACTTCTGTTAGAGGTCATCGGTCATCTTAGCATCGTCTATCATCACCTATACTGCTGTCAACAGTCAATTTGCAAGTTATATCATTAACAGTTTATCTAAGCATGGTCCTTATTTTTCAATTAACTCTAGATGAGTAGCCATAACCGCAGATCCATCGATCAGTGTGGTTTAGACTGCCAGTTGGTATAGAATGTTTGTACAGGTGATTGTCCTAGATTGTAGCGTGTTGTGCTTTTTTATATGATCTAAAATGAAAGAACACTTTCTGTTTTCTTTTAGCTTTCTAGATCTTTCTTCTTATTCCTATATTTTCAATTTTATTGTTTTAATGAATCTCTGTCAGGATACCGAAATGTGTGACTTTTGATAACTTCATCGTAAAGGTCCTTGACTTTTCCTTAGTATGTATTGATAAGTATGTTGCCACCACGCCAAAGTCGCGAAATTGTCCGCAGTTTCTTATTTGACCAAAGTCTTAAATATGGAAGTTCCGTGAACACGTGAAACATGAATTTCGTAAATCTTTAGCTTTTTTATTTATTTTTTACACGTAAGAGTGTAAAATCACAGGGTAATTATTTGCTCAATGCGCAACACACCTCATTAGGAATCGTTTATTTACTGTCACGATTGTGCGAAATTTCGAAAGCCCCTTCGAAATTCTTGAACATTTTTTTGGAAACGATGAGGCGCCAAATATCCTGCTTGTATAGTCATGAAACTTGTCTGGAAAAATATTTTTCTTGAAAATAAATTCGGTTGATGACCCAGCCAGGTCATCGATATTCGATATGGCGCCTCAGTAATAGCTAATTAATAAGATCAAAGGGTTAAATACCAAACAATTCACCAATGAAACTACAATTAATCATCGATACCACTTGAGAGAAAGTACTGACTCATTGCACGGAATGTGATCTTCATTTGCTTGTTCCTAATAAGAAAAAAAATCGAATGCGTCAGTTAGTTGTGCCTGCGTCAGTGTTACATCACAACGGACTGTCCCGTCACTATTCCGGAGATCCGCAATTTGCAGTTCTTACTTGCAATAATTACATACGAAATTCTAGTTCACGGCGTCATACAACAGACATTACTCTCTTATTTTGCAATTAACATTAAAATATTATCACATTTCTAAGGGTTCGTAGAACTTAACTCGAAATATTTGGAACATGTTGATTTATTATTTTACTGTGGATCTACGAATCGCAGTGCATTTGCGTGAGTCATCGGTCGAACGGACCGTTATATCAGCCATTGTTGATATAATGATTGATGGGTCATGAATAGACTCGGTAACGTAAAGCCCCGTAAATATTCATTGCTTCACTACCTACATTTACCCAGCAAGAGAAACTGCAATGAAATCAGACTTGTACCTACTTTGACTTCAATCTGCAGCAGTAGGTACTTAAGCATCTTCCACAAAGGATTAAATGAATTTTCGCAAAATGAAATTGTGCTAACTGGAGTATTATTTTTTGAACGAAATGTGAATCTCTTTAAATGTTCTTATAATTTATCATACAGTAAATTATTATGGCCATGTTTAAACCATATACCTACATACAATGCCATATATCGATACAATCCAGTTTCGTTCTAAAACATCGCTAAAAGATTGGACGATTTAAATACCTTTTTTTGTACTTACCTATGTATAGTTTCACCTAGTCGTATAACTCCTTGAAAAATTGCACTGGATATTCGGGTATAAATCAATAATACCTATTGGCTGCTCACGAGTACTCGCGACTGCTAATTGACCCTTGAGTGTTGCAAAAGATTGCCTGGTCATAATGCCATGGGGAACATTGATGAGAACTACCTTGAAATTAATGTAGAGCAATGAGTTAGTTTGTCAGGGCATCGATTAAAGCGGCAGTTGAATATTGTAGAATTAATAATTATAAAATGCATCTTTATTAACAAGTTCAGCAGTAAACACAAGGCAGTAAACTTAGTAGAAATTATTCGAAAAAAATAATTAAATGGGCAGTTAAATAAATATTGGGCAGAATTATAACTGAATGGGCAGTTATTAGTGGGAAGTTAACAAATCGGAATTAGTCGGTAAGGAATCTAAATTCAAAAATCAATCAATTTCAACATTCCAACATCGATGACGGAGCCCCGCTGCACGGGGCTACTATTTCTGTGTGCAGGGTTTAAAAGAACCTAACCTATGATTTATCCGTGTCGGGGTGCCCTAAGCTCCCTGTGCCCTATGTTCCACTAGTGGCTTGCTAGGCAAGTCATTAAACTACCCTTTCCATCATTTAACTGCCCATTCTATCATTCAACTGCCCATTCCATCATTCAACTGCCCATTCCATTTAACTGGTCATTAATTTATTACATTACTTGAATATTTTTTTAACTTGAGTTATTTCATCCTACAAGGATGAAATAACCGCTAAATTTTCTTTTTATTACTGTTCATGTTTTACTGCTGTAGTAATTTATATATAATAATAACTGCTCATTTAATTTTTTCAACTGATCATAACATCTAATCTAAATTTCTAAACCAATGTAGCATTATAACAATATTATAAAGAGGAAAGATTTATTTATTTGTTTTGTTACGATTTGGTTCATAAACTACCCAATTGATTTTAAAAATTCTTTAAAGAAAGCTTCATTATTAGCTAAAAAAATTGACTTAATTTTTATTTAAGAAAAATATTGAGATCCCTTCTAAAAATACAATATTGCAACCCAAAGTAGCCATTTTTTTTGCCTAGTAAATTCATTATTTGGCGTGCGTTGAGAAAACAATTGATGATACATAAAAATAATGTACATACATTATTTTTATGTATCATGTACATAATTAAAGTACCTACCTATAAAAAAGTCCAGGGGGACATATTTCTGACTATTATGGTTAAATCACAATGACCGCTTTTTGTTCAAATTATTTATACAAAACCGAAACCGAGGGTGGAAAGGAATAGTGGTGAATAATAAGGTTGATTATGTACATGTAAATTACACTTTAAATTAAATCAAATCGGACCTTTCGTTTTTAAAATGCTCTAAGTAAGAAAAATGTTGTGGTTTGAGCGAACTGGGGAGAATCTTAATGCTTGGTCCGATGAAGTTCAAACACGGTATTAATTATTTTGATAAAAAATGAGAATAACAAACGTATGGATTTATCAAAAATAAACCCCTAAAGGGGCGAAAAGGGGTAAGTAAGTTTTCAGGGGAGGACATTATTGCTTGCTTCAGTTTACGTGGAAATTGGTATGAACAAAGTAAAAGTGGGATAATTAAAACAGATCTAACAATTTGTGTATAATCAACCCCTGACGGTCGATTATGCAAACTGTTCACCAACAATTGCGCTGATCCTGAGGCCATAGAATCAGCAGCAGAAATGGTTGGGTAATTAATGAAAATTGTTGCTTAAATTTCCAAAACTAAACTTTAAAAGAGGGTTGAGGGAGCGTTGAAGTGAGGTGAATATGAAGTCGCGGACGAAGTGTTTAAATAACAGTTGTAAAAAATATTACTCGTTTGTAAGTGTAGATCACTCACTTTATTTTGGTCCCATTATCTCGTGAGCTCTATGACTTTTCACTGAAAAGACATATAGGTGCTTTCCCTACAGAAGCTAAGAAGATGGTGTTGTGACTTTATGAGTTTTATCAGGTACAGCTGGCGATATCAATGAGTATATGGGCAACATTTAAGGTTCATCTTTCTTCCCATTTCCAATTTATTTGGGGTCGGTGCAACATGTGTTCTTCTTCTTCTGTGCAACTTTATTTTCCCCTAAACTCAAAAGTCACATCCTTTCATGCTAAGGATATAATTTTCGAGTGAAAAATGATCCCTTCCATCATTTCATAGATCTTAGCCTTAGAACCATCCACATTAATCCCAAAAACGCTCCTCATGTTCATTATTCTTCCGCATGACAGGCTCATACCATAGCAACTGACGGTCACATAACTTTTCGATCAGCAGTGCCACATTCAGATTTCTTCTCTTCTTAATAGGATAGCAATATTTCAGAGATTCATTGGAAAGTCATCGCTTTTCTTATGTGACCACTATGTTTAGAACAGTGGAAAAATGAAGCGTGTCTATGCACTATTGAAATCATTCTAGCCCAGTCTGTCGCGGTCTCGGACTTTGAAGCTATTGGTCGCTAGCCTGCATACCTCGCTATTTTGTCATGCGTACCAAAGTGCAGTGAAAACTCAGATTCTGCTTTTTAGTCTCGTTACCTCCCAACATTTTACGGTGTCTGCACCCGGAAGTTATATTATAGTAAGCGCACTTTACACATCATTACGGTCACATTTTATTGGACTTTGCAGAAAGCAAAACTAATGCCATTAAATACTCACTATATTGCGGCCAAGCCAGGATATTATTAAGTAAAGATAACTTTCTTCCTGAGGACCGCGTTGTTAAGGGGCTTTATAGTATTAATTAGTGAAGGGTGAGCGAATACTTAAAAATATTCGTATTTAATTGTTGAAAGCTAAAACGGTTGGTAATATTAGAAAATCCATTACCTATTAGAGTTTCATCATTAATCGAATTTACTTTCTTCTAAGATTCTACACAGTGGAAAGTGTGTGAATAATTCATAACTTGTGAATTCCAGACGGTAACACTTGGTGTTATTAATGAACTGGCAATTAATATAACACACATACATAGACATAATATAGGTGAGCAAATGCAATGCCACTAGGTAACTATTACCTAGTGGCATTGCATTTGCTCACCTAGTCATCTGCTAAGCGTGCCAAAAATTCCTCGAAGTGTTAACGGGGGAGGCCCATGTTTAGTATCGGCTGCTGACTAATGCAGAAGACATGAAACCTTGTACCTAAGGTCACCTTCACTGGATCATGAAACTAATCGGTGTTGACGGAACAAATAGCTATAAGATCTGGTATTTAGGCCGAGGTGTAGAGGCGCCGCCCGATAATCCCCGAGACAAAACGATCTGCTGTGACCAAAGTAACTAGGGCAAAACGTAATGGCGCTCTAAACTGACTCACTGACCATTACTCTGTTACGCAAACACAAATATTTGGATATCAGAAAAAGAACAGATTACGTATGATTTAAACGATGCTACTTGATACCGGGCCTCCCACGTTACTCCCACGTGGAAAGTTTCTGCTTAGCTTCCTTTGACATATTGTTTTGGACCTTACTTTCTTTCTGGTTTAAGAAAAATGATAGAGGTTAGTTACGTCTTCTTCCCGTATGAATATTAAGTTGAATGAACCGTAAGGTCATCCCACAGTTCGTGGGAATGGAGATCGCAATTAGTGCAACTAATGAACTCGTGTTTTCAATAAATTTACATCTAATCGAATGCAAACTGCTGCTTCAATGTGGCAGTCGTGGCGCCTAAGGGCTTACACACAGTTGACTCAAATAACTCGAAAAGTTCATCTCCGTAAACTTGAAACTGCTAACTTACCAACGAAATACTCATCTCTGTTTTCATTTCTTTGTCTCTGCAAATCCTTAAACGCAATTAATGTAACAACCCATGATTACATCTGTAGGTCAAAATGATTAACAGCATACCAAAAATACCACGTTTTGTTAAAGGAATCCGATTTCATGTAAATAACTGTATGCCTATTTCAGTAAAAACGTACCTACATAAGCACGGTAAACATAACGTCTTGATTTGTAGATATGTTGGGAGCGTAACAAAGGAACATAAAAGTGTAAATGGAAATTCTTTTACAAATAAAAGGTCAGGTAGAGACCGTGATATTTAAGATTACTTTTACAACGCGGTATTCGTATAAATCAAAGCGACACTTGGATTCATGGAATAAAATTGTGTTGTAAACAGAGACTGACTGATCAATTGTTCTACGAATTAAGGAGCATCAGTTTCGGAACATCTTACGGACCGTTTCAATAACTCATCTACTTTAAACCTACTGCCAAATTAGCTACCAACAGTAGCTGAAACGCCAAGTTTGATAGGGAAACATGACGTTTCAGCTACTGTTGGTAGCTAATTTGGTCAAAGGTAGATACGTTATTGGGACCGGCCGGCAAAGGACAAGCGCCTTTGCAATAGGTAGTTTTTTTTTTAAGGATGGGAATTCATCAAATGACTTCTTCCGCTCTGTGTGGAGCGGAAGGGCGTGTCAGACTCTTACTGACTAAAACCCATCCGTGTTCTTTCTAAAGCCCTTTGCGTTCCAGGACCGCGGTGACTCTTTCGAACAAATTCCGCAACCCTGGCCGGCTCTAGAAGATCAAATAAGAAGAATTATTGCAAAAAGAAGCCTACGTTCTCTTTGAATGCAAAAGCAACCAGGTTTCTTCCCATAAATCCTTTATGATATAATCCTTTATTGTTGATTGCAAGTCGAGTATAGTCCCAGCTGAAAGTCTGTTGAAAGATGGGATTAGGATAATAAAGAGCGTTAACAGAACACACAGCTCTACCTGCTATGTGTTCTGTCAGTGGATGATCAAAGGGCTGCCAGTAAAAGCTGAACGATACTTTCAGAAGTCAAGACAGCACGGCACAAGAAGACAAGGCTAAGAATCGGTCAGCAATGGCCCTCCTGACCAATTTCGGCTATGGCGGCCAATGTCAGCGGAGACTAGTCATCGGCGCGGGACATATTATAGTGAACAAGTGTGTGAGCAAACACGCCTGTGTTGTGTGAGTGGTGGAAGAGGGAGTGCGCCTGCACTCCCTCTTCCATCACTCTCATATTCCAATGGGATGGCAACCCGACACGACCGGAGAGAGATCTGGCGCAGGACCAACGACTTAACATGCTTTCCGAGGCACGGGGGTGTCACACCACCAACTCCTAAACTCCGGACTGCCGCAGAGAAATTAATACTATGTATCTACATCACGTCTACATAATATATAATACTAACTTACAGTCCATTCATTTATGTTTATAACAATGATCAGATTGGTCAGGTCGTTGACATCGCCACTTCAGTTTCGAATTTTCTCTCCAAATCGGCACTCTGCCATCAATCATTTACAAGTATCTATATTTAGTGGACTTACTAGACTTACTTTCAAGTTATGAATGAATATTATATTTATAGTGATTTTACATAACAATAGCGCGTGGGTCGTATCAAATGATTCAATTGTAGGTAGGTATGTAAAATTCCGTGGTAGTGTGGGTACTTTCTTTAGTAGGAGAAAAGATTCGTTATGTAACACAGGAATGATTTATATGATAAGAAAGAATATATTTAATTTAACTCGTAGGTTTGAAGTGTTTACATAGTTGGTGACGTTGGAGAGCAAACTAACAATTAATATACCCAGGTAATATTCCCACCGCATTTCGATCGTGGTGGCCAATCTCCACAGAGACGAGACAATACGCGGGAGGTACATACTATAATGCACTAGTGTGCGCCCCAAATACAAGTGCACACTGTTAATTTACTTTCATAGTTCGATGAGATATAGGACATAGGTAAAAATAGACTTTTTGTAATAACGTTATGGATTTTTAGGCTGATACCACGATTAGTACGTCGTGGTGTCAGTCTGAAAATGCCCATAACTAAATGGGCTTATTCCCAGGCGCTCCATAATTTTATTCCCGGTGCGCCTAGAATTTAATAAAAAAGCAATAAGTATAATAATAATAAATAAAATCTTTCCCACGAGCCATGAGAGAGATTTCCAAAAAAAAAAAAATACCAATTGCACAAAAAAATATATATTTACAATAAAAATAATTTATGATTAATTGAATAGCAAAATGGGATATTCGACCTTGCAAGATGCATGTTTTTCGAACGAATTCATAGATAATAAGTGAGAACCAAGATGGCGCTGTTGCTGGATCTTCCACATCCTGAGAATTTACATTCGTTGTTTGTGACTACCTATGTACTAAAACTATTTACCACGAAATTATTATAACATTAAGGCTAGCAATTTGTGTTTTGTTGACCTTACGCAATTTGGTTTGGAGCCACTGAGAACAATTTTAGTATTTTATTATTTAACAAATAAAATTATGGAGCTCTTGGGAATCAAAGTATGGAGAAAAATTGTTTGCAGAACAATTGATTGATTTGGAGCTTCTGTGAATAAGCCATAAAATGCACATGCATTGGTCAGAAGAAAATTAATATAAGTATTATAAACGGCTAGCCGATCTCTGATAGCCATAGCATTCACAAAGCCAAGCTTCTTAGCAACAAATTAAGAATCTGACTCCTCCACACTTATTATTGACCTCCAATAACTGTGATGGAAATCGATACCCAGCAACACATATCAAAATATTTACCTAAATCAAAGTGAAATCTAAAGCAATAAACAACGACACTGTT
The DNA here is from genome assembly GCA_002192655.3 of Mamestra configurata. NCBI lineage: Eukaryota > Metazoa > Arthropoda > Insecta > Lepidoptera > Noctuidae > Mamestra > Mamestra configurata. The sequence goes on from NDFZ01003807.1 coordinate 25,371, forward strand.
GTACGGCATTAGTAGAGGCGATATTATGCTAATAACACGACCCAAGGCGACTGCAAGACTTGTCGACGTAGGCGCCACCTACCTGCGCCGGACGGAACCTTGTACCCGGCCCTTTACATCATTTCATTAACATCTTACAAGAGCTTTCATGTAGCTCACCACAGTTTTAATGGAGACAGATATCTGTTGCATACAAATCGCTGAATCCAGATGACAGTTTATTTAAGAACTAAAAAAATGTTTTGCGTTCTGCATCAAAAAGGACTGACGGATTTCAGACTTGCACAGTATCTGCAAGGCAAATTTTATGTGTCTTCGAGTAATAGGCTTCTTTGAAGACTTTATTGCTAGAACCATTTGCTAGCTAAATTGGGATCGTCATGTCGTTTCATGGCCCCAGGTCGCGTAGTGACTATTAAAAAATAGAAATCCATAACTGTAGGTTTGCTAGACTATAAAACTTCAAACTCTTAAAGTATTTATGACTCTATAACTTTTTTATAAAATTAAATTAATGTGTTTGCGATATTGACTTTGGTACGGCCATGTAAGAAGTCCGTATACTTAAGTGCTATAAACGGGTACATCTTATAAAACAAAGGCTGTTTTGGCTCGAACCCACGACCTCCCGCGAGACTAACGCCTTGGCCATTGGGTTATTGTTGGGTAAACTTTTCCGTGCTACATTGTATGAAGTGTGTACAGAGTTTATTGTCTGCGAGCAAAACAACCTTTTTCCATTAGTTGACTCATAAAATACGAAGGCTTATTGTTCTATTAGGAGCTTCATCATAAAAGCTGGCTATAAGTACTCAGTAATAGCATAATATTTTCTACCTTTTCGCAATTTCAGAACTCATGGTCGGGTCATCCTATCTCACAGAACTCCAATGAATCAAAAATCTATGTTTAAGAGTTTTATTGATATTAAAGCTTATATCTACTTAATGCTAGAATTCAGCTATGTGTTTCTTTAAGCGAGGAGTCATGCTCTATCACGACGACGAGGTATCATTACCATCATTATTCTGTTGTGGAAAGGGGATAGTGCTATTCGTTCTGAACAACTGCGTCTCTCTTACAATGGAATCATGATTGCATTGGTATGGCATAGCTGGTCTTGGATCGGTACAGATCTCGAGTGCTTAGCGACCAACCAAGAAATGAATATCAAAATCCTCACAGATTTTACTACGAAACACGTCATGTCTGACTTTTGTTCTGCGACGCTTACTTTAACTAAAAGGCACACAGATTTACGCAGAAGCAATATAACACATACAGATCCTGTTTCCAACCCATCATAAAATATATATGAGAACTGTTTCTAAACCAATAAATCGTTTACGACAGCAATAAAAACGGACTGTATTTCCCCTTTAATATTTTCAATCATCGAAGGAGATATGAGATCTGAGTTAGTGATAGTAATCATAATACTGATGATAGTTCATTCATACGAATTACGTTTGCTTACTGAACAATAGTTTATTGTGCAATTATGCTATCACTTGCATTTCATCTCATCGAGAGGCTCTTCTATCGGGGACCTACACGGTTGCTGGGAGATTCTCCTTTATTCGTGATCCATAGCTGCTTATGTTCAGACTCTTTAGCATTCTCAGCGTATTTATCAGTCGTTGTATGTTTAACAAATTTGTGTCGTCGTCTCAGTATCGTTACGTCACGTCGATCGTCATCAGTGTAACTGTCAAGGTGCTCGTTGCGTAACCGCATCCGCGAGGTGTCATTGACATTACGGATGTTATGTGATTTGTGAATAAGGGATCTGTTAGTTTTGGCAGTGAGAGTCATTTCATTTTCGTAATCATGCACTTGTCTATTGCTTGCTACTGTTTCTAAGAAAGTTTTTTTTTGGGTAATCTTTGGATTTTTTAACCTTCTGAACGCCAGAGCATAAACGCATTGGCTTGCCCCCAACGCCAAGCCACAAATTCGCCTAACTTTTTGTCACATATTTCTGACGTTTGGCGTACAGGGCACGCGCTTGCTTGTCATGTGTACATGAAAATGGCGTTCTTTTAAACACCACTGTCATGGTTAACAAATTGGTAATCAAATTTCCTGAAACTAAACCATGATTTGAGCAATAGTCGCTTCATCCTAAATAACATTCAGGTAAAGTAAAGAGGACTGATGTGATGAAGAAGGCAATTAATTTACTAAGCAAATCTAACATGCTTTTCTACATGAATATAATGACCTTTAGGTTTCACATGAAGATGATATGACGTGTGCAAACAAATAAAAATAATCAAAACTTGACACCGAAGCAATAAAAATCACATTAAAAAGTAGATTAAGCACGCCTTCTGAAAACGAGTTTCCGATAGTAACGCCATGGTTGCGGCAATACAACTAATTAGTAAAGCCATTGAGAAATAGAGCAATCTTTAATTATTGTTTCAAAACGAATCAAGCGTGCGACAATGGCCTAAATGCGCTATTAGTGGCTGCTGATGGAAACTTGGCGACAGACCATACTTCAATTAATAAATTGCAGTTATTATAAATACAAAGATGAGATCGTTTCGTCTTTAAGGTCAAAGTGGCAAACTGATTTTAGTTTTATTTTGAAGCTTAATACATGCAAACATTTTCTTGTTACCTTTGCAAGGAGCTATGTAGAATCTATGATTATGTGAACTAAAAGCTAAGCTTATTTTCATTAGTCCGCATAGCTTAGGTAATATTTAATTCTTCAGGTTCACTTGGAGGTGTCCTGAATTCGTGATCAGTCACAGCGTGGTTCGAAACATCCCGGGCACTACTCGGATATCTGTCGATTGACTTTTAGGGACATAACTTAAGCTACAACTTAGCTTCTTTTACAATAATCATCACTATGTATTTTAAAATGAATAGTGACTGCAAAAAGATATTTTCCCAATAGCTACAACTCATAAATTCATGTATATTACACACATTGTACAACGTAAATATTTATAGCATTCAGACCTGATTTCCCCATAACTCCGCAAAAAAATCAACCCAATTCTTGATGAGCAGTTAAGCACGTGCAATATTTACACAATAAAGATATATCTTCGGCATTTCCCAACCAATCGGCAACAAGAAAAACAAAGATCTAACCATTTTGTAACAGAAATTTCACGCGCTCATAACGTTAGCTTACGTTACGTAAAGCCAGTGCGAATTCGAATCGAAGAACCAGATCGGTTGATTTATGGCGTTGGCAAACTGTGTGTGGTGTCGTGACGTGTTCTAATCATATCGAGTTAAATGCCTAATGGTCACTAATGGAAATAATCGCGGGAGAAGATCTGACGAGGACTGTCTGCGACCGCGCGGAGAAAGTGACAAGTTCGAAGCTCTTAAGGCGCAGCTTTATTGCTGTTTGTCATTTGTTTAGGGGGCAGAATGTTTTGCTATGATATGGATATTGAAGAGTAGCAATTGAGAAGCGTGAAAACCTCTTTACTTGGTACTTTCGTTTAATATCCTCCTTGGTGTCCTTTTCTTTCTCGTTTTTTTCTAATCGTAAATCTTATTAGGAACTAATTTATTTATTTTAATAACAAATCTTTGAAATAGGCGTAGCTATGAAAGCCTGCCAGGGTTGCGGAATTTGTTCGAAAGAGTTACCGCGGCCCTGGAACGTAAAGGGCTATATTAGAAACACGGATGGGTTTTAGTCAGTAAGAGTCTGACACGCCCCTCCTGCTCCACCCAGAGCGGAAGAAGTCATTTTATGATTTCCCATCCTTAAAAAAAAAGCTATGAAAGCCTACATCGCTACGCCGCAGTCCGTTGAAATGTCTGAAAGATTTATGCTGCCACGAATCGCGAGAATTTAAAATACTAATCATCCACTTTTGTACAGGGCGTATCTGATCTACCATTTTTCTAAGCAAAATAAACCAAACATTGCATCGACTACCAATTGTTTACTTTGATTCTCACGAATCCGATGAATAATCTGATCGTGATGGGTCATTCCGACGTTCGTGGGCGGTAACTGGCAACACTTTACTATAAATCTACAGCAGGTGCAACTACTTGATCGATTATTTACAACAACTATGGCAACCACAATAGTAAATGTGTAAATAGTTTAAGTGCTACTTTCAAATTGATTTGCAATATTTTCTTTACTTTAATGAAATTATCTTCGATGGTAAATGCAATTTGTTCGAAAGGAAAGTGGTTAAAATTAATTTATTAAAACCAAAAAACTTGTTTTGTTGCTTAAGCTTATAAGCAACAAAATAAGTTTTTTTGGTTTTAATTAGTGAAAATATCTAAGTTTTCTCGCTCCATAGCTTTTTCTGCGCTTTCTCAAGCCTAAACTTTTAAGTTTTACTAATAAACACTATCGAATACTCGGTAATATTTCACTTTGTATTTTATTTAGCTGCAAAATATTGAAATTGCACATTTTTAAACTAAACTTAAACATAGCTCAAAAGCCTTCATATAAAAAAATATCAAAAAATATCTGATTTTATATTAAATCGACTGATTCCTCAAAAAGCGAGAACTCTCCCTTAAGATCATAATTTAATGTGCAGATAAAACTGAGAGGCTAATTTGTAAACCGTAACTGTTGCGCAAATATCAATATACTCACATTAACTAGTTCTGTAAACTGGGTTTGCACGGACTTCGTGCTGAAATCTACGGAGTTATCTTCACTTAGGACAAGTTACGAAGAAAGTGTAAAAAGATAATTACCTATAGGAAGTATTTGAAATTAAGTTTTTACTAAATATGGTATCATCATGGTCATAATTTAAGCCAAAAGAGCAGTGGCTGACTGCTGGGCCTGCCTTCTCAAATGTCGCCACATGTACTGGTCCTGTGCGGTTCGCATCCAGCAGATTCCTACGGCCTTCACCATCATCATTTCCAGGTGGAATAATCAGAAGAGGTCTTCCAACGCTCCAATATTGCATACGTATGTTGTAAAACTGGACAGGACAGTGTGGCAACGGGAGAGGGAGATATTTGTCTATGCCCAGCTGTGGGACAAAATTGGATATATTGACAGATATTGTTATACTATATAAAGTTGAGGTTTCTATATATTTAATTCGGTGTGACAGACAAACAGTTTCCACTTAATGATATGGAACCATTCCTTCGCAACATTCGGACTACTTTTACTGGGGTTTAATTTTTTTTCGTCTTACGTAAGACACAAGTCACACATCGTGATCAATGTCTTAAGGATAAGTTTTCGGTAATTAGATGACATTAGCATATTGCATGAGATATAATCTCCACCGATATTATTTAAGCCGTTAAACATTATGTCGATAGTTAGCAAATACTTAACACATTCCATATAGAGATACATTGGTCAAAATCGTTGCTACATTCTTGTAAAAATGTAATAAAATTCTTTCATAGCGTGTTACATAAAAGTTTGCGGCGAACATCTTGCAAAACGGAACGATTTATGGACAATTTTCCGCTTGTTATGTGGCATCATATTTCTAGCATCGGATTGATGTAATAAATAACACATTATTAGTTATTTATGTGTAGTGTTGAGAGCGTGGAATTCTGCATTAATTACTTTAGCTCGTGGAGATAATAAATAACGACACCAAAATATCTGGTTAACAAACATTAATTAAAGTTGTTTTTAACACGAACAAATGTTTGTTAAGCAATTAGGTTCTACAATTAATAAACATGTGTTCATAGTAGTAACGTAGCGACGCCTCTCGCAATTACAAGTTTTTTTAATAATTACCTAGCAATCAAAAGTGATGTTTTTTATTCGCGTATTACGCTATACAGTATCTGTCAAAATATTTTGACGGCCCGCCCGTATCGAAGCCACTGGCGGAGAGTACGCGAAACGCTACTCATTAATTACATCCGACATTACTAGTTTTACTTTCATTAGTTATACAAGATATTTACATAATTTTCTATTTGAGTAAATATAATGTAACTACTGTCGATGTCCTTTCCGTCGTTTGCACCTTAGCTAATTAATTTAAGTGACACAAGGAGACCACAAACAACAAGTATAATAATAATAATATATTGGGACAACTCACACACGGTCATCCGATCCCAAACTAGGTCTCCTGTGCTATGGCAACCAGACAACTGATAAACATACTTATATTTTTCTAAATACATATGTACATATTATAGACAAATTACACCCAGCCACAGAACAAATGATCATGCTCATCACACAAAGATTTGTCCTGGGTGGGAATCGAACCCACGACCTCCGGTTTAGCAGTCAGGGTCACTAACCACTCGACCAACAGGACAGTCAAGTAAGAATAGTCCCATAGTATAGTCACATAGAAGTCTGAAGAACATAAAGGCAAAATATATCGCAGAAAATCAATAAGTCTACAGATACACATATTAATAAAATATCGATTGTTGATGGTACACGACTCGGTCGTCGAAAGGCTTTCGATCGGTTTATTCGAGACAAGAACTTTTATCTTAAACATATTTCTTTGGTCGGAGAGATCGCAGCGGCCAACAAAAGGGCCGAAAGTTATGTTATTGCGAAATTGAACGGCTTCATAAATTGTAGGACGTTTCGCTTTTGACAGCCGTCCCGAGGTATGCTTTACGTGAAACTATGCTCCTGTCTCCCGTACTCACAGCGTCTTGTACAGTTCATAGAACCTCTTCCTTACTAACATTATCTATTGTTTGAATCTCAGCGTATTGTGATAGCAAATTCTGATAGCTAGAGTCCGGGTTACTGTGATTGTTTAGACCGATATGATCGCCGAATTTCTCACTTCTGTGTCACATTTAAAGAATGTCAACAATCACATGGCATTTACTGCCTGTAAAATAATATACACAAATCAGTCGACAATCTAAATAGCACTCGAGCCATTGTTGTATTCAATATTGAGTATAATGGCTATGGAATTGTGAGAATTTTCTTAGAGCGATGGTACATCATTATCCTATTACAAGACGCACGAATACACTGGAAATACCTTTTTCTGGAACAAAACGAACAGCCGGTTAATGCTCGAGTTCACAATGAGCAAAGGCGTGACAAGATAAAATCTTGGGAACACCGTCGGCGAATTAAAATAAAATATCGCATTGAAAATGGACTGAATAGCCTTTGGGACGACATTAAGCGCAATTACTAGAGCCGGGTCGCTATTTACACGTAGTGGATGGGATGCCTTAAAAAGAAACACGTGATGTGATTGCACCCCCTTCAGTAATGAGATTGTTTGATATATCGGCGTGTACGCAATTACGCGGCTGTTTGAAATGCTCGCTCGAATCGCTCGTTTATAATGAGATATTTCTCCAGGCAACTCTAGTAATTCGAAAACGCTTTATATATCACAAATCGTTGGGTTGATTTCTCGCGAAAATGACGTTGAATTTCTTACGATTGCTATAAAATATTATTTATTGCTTGTATGCGATGATTTTACACGCATAAATTACCGCTGAGCTTTATTGTTTAAGACTTCAGACGACTTGTAAATAGCTTTTTGAATAGAACTATTCAAAGTTTAACCTTTGATGAAGCATTAAATTAAATAAATACCAATAAATCACCTTGAGAACATTAGAATGAACTAAATACCACTGGCTTTTCCGCTGGAGAGTGGAACTATGAAAGTTGCGTGCTGAAGGAAATCTTATTTCAAGCACGCTGGCAGAAAAATAGTTCAGGCTGGATAACAAACTTCAAATTTGTACATTCATTCTAATTTACAAAAAAATATATATTGGAGGACCTGCACTGGACACCTTCAATTACAACAACAATCGTTATAAAAACTAAAAAAAACCTGGGTTAATGTCAATAAAAAACAACCTATAGCTAACTGTTAATTTGATGATTCATACTGGAGTCGATACAAAAAAATTATTTGCAAGAAATTGGCATGGAATATAGGGGAGACAATCGATGGCTGCCAGGCGTTTTGGCAAGATAAAAAAATAGTTAATTATAGGAACAAATACGATTATAATTTTATAAACATCGCATTCTGTTTAAACCCAGTGTCACAAAAGCAGTGGAGCAGTATCTATTGAATAGAAAATGAGACCTCAGATTAACTGCTACTCTGTGGTTTGGGGTTATATCGTACCATCACAATTATCGTACACTAACTCGTAACGAATGCAAGGCCAATCACTTCGCTCGCTAGAGAAACCGACAGGATGACGATGTTTTTTAGTCTACTTCAATAAAATCTCAAAATCAATAAATTAAATAAAACCAATGAACTTTGCAATTGAAGGTGAAAGTCCATTCAAACTCTCCGACAGTCTCTAATTAAATAAAAGCAATTTCACATTTAATTCGCAAAAAGTTGACTGTAAATTAGTATAGGATGCAGATACGATCATGCAATTGAAATATTTTAATTCGATCTGTCATTTGTTATCGCGTTCGCGAGTCGATGAAAATAAACCCCACTTCATTAAAGCAGGGGTGATAAGATCGCCGACACGCGAAAGTCAATGATCATCTCATCTCCCAATCGCCTAATTTGTTTTCACTTTCTGTTACAAGAATTTATTGTTCCCGCAACAACGATATTATCTGACAAATGGAAATATTGCGTCATACGGTTAAAGTTACGCAATTCGTGTAACGTTAGTTTTTGTAGTTTTGCCTATAGAAGATGATTAAACGATAAATAATCAGTAGCCTTTTGATGTCACTTCGAAGAAAGCGTCTCATCGATGTTATTTTCTAAACAATTGAAGTTGGCCATCATTAGCGCTTTTTGCTGTTGACAGGGTATTGATAGAAACATCTGTCAGTGTCAATTAGTATTAATAATCGGTAAGGTGCACAAGAAAGTTCCTATTGACACTTGTGTTAATAGTGATGTTCGCACACCTATG
>NDFZ01003808.1:0-17403 GCA_002192655.3 Mamestra configurata
TTAAATGACCGCTCGCTAGGGCATCCCCTGTGGGATACGGACCTCGGCTAGCGGCGTCATTTTTTTCAGGTTCGATGAGGGTAAGTCATGGACGGCGGATCCTACTGATCTGCGATGGAGTGTATCGGGTCGCCGATGAACGTTCATAATCCAAATGATCATACAAGATCATTTGGATTATGAAGATATTAAAGGACAAATAATAATACGCGTAAGCAATTCTCTAAATTGTATAAAATCAGGTCGCACTCGAGTGCTATTTTTAGACGCCCCAACCGGCACCAGTCTCCGATTTTCTTGAAATTTCGCGAGGATATAGTCCTGAAATTGTACTATTTAGTACCTCCATTAAAAAAATTGTACCTCTTGGGTTTCGTTAAAAAATGATAAACAAAAAGTACCGGCTGCAACGTATACGCCACAACCGGCTGTACTAAATGAGTACAATTAATAAAAGACACCAGATCACCCGAGCTAACGCAACTCTTTTCATCTTAGAAGTCATGACTCCGCTGTCATAGGGCTTCGTCACCAGCCCGCGGGTGTGGCAGTGTCCCGTGGTCTCAGGCCTGAACAAACAGGCCCATCTTTGAGTAACTTTAGCTTATTAAGTTTAGGAAATGAAAGCGCGCGCCTGGTGACGAAGATTGTAATTGTCATTCTTCAAAATGATTCTTCCGTGGAATATCTTGACACTGCGATTCAAAACATGAGATCTGATAACTTTATAATTTTTAGTTAGGAGTTTTATTTTATTATAATATTGATATACATACTTATAGGAATAATTATTCATTAAATGTATTATTTTTTCTAAGGTATCAAATAATCACTTTTTTAGACTTGTTAAAAGTTCCACTAACAACAAATAAATGTGTTTTGATGTAGATTATAAGGACTACAATTAGTTAATTGTAGTGTTGCCACACGAAAAAAATCCATTCATCTTTGTTTCAAATTTCTTACTTCGTCCTCCGTTTTAAATTTAAACTAGATAGGCCTAAATTTTTTTAATAAAAAAACCGTTTCATTTCGATTTTTTTATGTCGGGCGATTTAACCTTTTAATATTAAAATAAAAAATTAATCATTTAGTTCAGGTAATACATTACAGATAATTAAATACAATACATTACAAAATGTAATCAATAAAAATACTTTTTCTCGTTTTTCTTATTTCTAGTAAAACTTTACAAAAATAGAGAGATTGGTAAAGATGATCCCAATATGAAACTACCAGAAATATTCCTTATTTGCAAAATTCTGGATACATTAGACCAGAAGTATTTCGAATTTAAATCAAGTTGGTTGTTATTAGCCAAAGAACAGAGGACAGTAGAAGGTTTGACAAGTAACCTTTGCGCTCATGAGAAGTCACTTGAAAAGAAGAATAGTGAATCGAGTGAAGAGGTATTACTGACGACACAGAATAGCGCGATTCGTAAAGGCAGGAAGAATAAGTATCAGCATATGAGATGCAATTACTGCCATGAGATGGGACATCGAGTAAGATCCTGCCAGAAGTGGATGAAAGATGGTTGCCCGCCAAAAGACAGTAAAGACAAGCCATCTTCAAGTCAAGGTGCGAATATGGCTATTATGAGCGTGGATATTATGGCATTCATACCGCAGGATAGAGAGTCATGGTACGTGGACAATGGAGCGACTAGTCACGTAACCAACAAAAGTGACCTGTTCCAAATATTCCAAGAGTTTGACGAAATCCAAGGAGTTACTACAGCTAATGGTAACATTGTTCAAGCAAACGGCAAAGGAACAATTTATTTGGAAGCAGATGTCAACGGAAAAATTGTGAACTTAGCACTCACAGACGTTTGGTATGTACCAGAGATCCAGAGAAATCTGTATTCAGTGCTAGCTATGCATGATAAACAGAGAAATAGCAAGTTCATCTCGACCCCGGAAACTTGCGAAGTAATTTTTAATGGGGAAGTATCAGTAGTATCATTGTTGGCAAACGTAATCACTGTGGAGGACTTTTTAAGTTGAAAGTTCGCAATGTCCTACCACCAGTTCCTGCACTGGCCACTACTACAAGTGATTTGATGCAGCTCTATCATGATAGATTAGCGCATCAAAACAAAAGGCACGTTAAGGAAGTTATTCAAAGAGAATTAGGATTGTCACTTCCAATAAATAAAGAGTTGTGTGAAGCTTGTATCTACGGAAAGATGCATAGATTGAAATTTGGCATACGAGAGAGATCTACACAGCCAGGAGACATAATTCATGCAGATGTTTGCGGTCCTATCCCTATGAGTTTTACAAAATATCGTTACTATGTACTTTTTAAAGATGACTACTCCGGATACTGCATGGTTTATTGCATTCGAAACAAAAGCGACGTCAAAGATAAATTGAGCATAGCATTATGCTACAAGCGATGGTCACAGGACATGTAATCAAAACACTATTGAGTGATAACGGAACCGAGTTTGACAACAAGGATGTTAAAGATATTTTGACTAAAAAAGGAATTAAGCAACGCCTTGTTATGCCGTACACGCCAGAGCAGAATGGCTGTAGCGAGCGCCAAAACAGGACATTATTAGAAACCGGAAGAACATTAATGAATGCTCAGAGAGAACTGCCAAAAGCATTATGAGCGGAACTTATAATGACAGCTATGTATATTTTAAACCTGATCTGGTGCAACTAGAGAGAAGGACAAGTCACCCTATGAATTATGGTTTGGGAAGAAGCCTAACATAAAGCATCTAAGAGTCATTGGAAGCACGTGTTACGCCCATGTTCCGAAACATAAAAGGAAAAATTTGGATAAGAAAGCAACCAAAGGAATTCTCATAGGATACGACAATGATGACGGTTATCGTATCTGGTATGAAACACAGCATAAAGTTGACAATCTTATCCGATCTAGAGATGTGATCTTCGAAGAGACACCTATTCTAGGGATTGAAGCTAAGGCATCAGGTGCTAAATCTGACCTAAATCTGATTGAGAAAGAGTGGTCCGTATCATATGACACAGTTCCTGAAGAAACTATTCCACAAGAGCTTTCGCAAATCGCCAATCCCTTGAATCAGGAAACCCAATCAGAACAGAGATCTATTCAATTAGAGGGGGAATTAGAAGAAGATAGACATTTAAGGAGGCCTATTGAAACAGCAATAGAAGCATATGAATCAGGAGATCAAAGACAGTCCAATTAGAGGGATAAAACAAAAGAAAGTTTATAGAAGACGAAATCGCATTTTCAGATAGTGAAACTGAAGAAGAATTCGTAGATGCTGTTCCTTCTTATGTTGAGATTCCAATAAATTCAGAGGGAGAAGTTTCTATACCGGACGCTCCAAGATATTATCTCAGGGACAGAAGTACTCTACGACCTCCACGTAAATTAGATGACTATAGTTTATTCCTGGTCGATACTGAAAAAGAACCTTCGACGTATAAGGAAGCAGTATCAAGTGGAACAAGTAAAGATAGATGGTTAGAAGCCATGAAGAGTGAAATAGATTCTTTGCAAAGATTATAAGTGTGGAACTTGCAAAATCTACCGAGTAATCGAAAAGCTCTGTCATGAAAATGGGTTTTTAAAGTCAAAACCAACCCTGACGGCACAATAGAAAAGTATAAAGCTCGACTAGTTATAAAAGGGTTTAAGCAGAAGAAGGGTTTTGACTATAACGAAACGTTTAGCCCAGTAGCGAGGTTGGCAACCATAAGATCTTTGCTCAGCGTTGCAGCAAGAGAGAAACTTCATCTTATTAAGTTTGATGTTGCAACAGCCTTCCTCAATGGAAATTTAACTGAAGAGATTTACATGATGCAGCCAGAAGGCTTTAAAGATGGAACATCCAGAGTATGTCGTCTAAAGAAAAGCCTCTATGGTTTAAAGCAGGCACCACGCTGCTGGAACTACTGTTTTGCAGAAATAATTGAATCTTTAAGCTTCTAGACAAGCGACGCTGATCCATGCCTATATACCAAATTCTTAGGAGATGATAAAATCTTAATAGCACTCTACGTTGATGATGGTTTAGTTGCAGCGAGTAATGAAAACCTTGCAAATAGTTTCATCAATGACCTAAAAAAGAATTTGATGATAACTAGTAAACCAGCTTCATACTATCTTGGGTTAGAGATAGAACAAATGAAGGACGGCTCGATTTTCATAAAGCAGGAAGCTTATGCAAATAAGGTCTTAGAGAGATTCAATATGAAAGACTGTAATCCAGTATCAAGCCCTTTACAGAAAGAAGGAATTATTGAAAAAGGGAAAGCTGACACACAGTCACAGTCATTTCCCTATCGAGAAGCAGTAGGCTCGCTCGCTTACTTGATCGCTTCTAGGAGCTTAGGAAAGCCAACTTCTTGCGACTCGTGTATGGTTAAGCGTATAATGAGATATTTGAAAGGCACATTATCAAAAGGAATAATGTATGTTCATGACAAAAATTCTAACCAAATAAAAGCCTACAGTGATGCTGATCATGCTGGATGCTTGAAAACAGGTCGCTCTACGACTGGAGTATTGTGTTTATTTTCAAGAGGAGCAATCTCCTGGATAAGCCAACGACAAGCTTCAGTTGCCATTAGCACTACGGAAGCTGAGCTTGTGGCAGCAAGTGAAACTGCAATAGAACTAATTTGGCTAAAGAGACTGTTCAAAGACTTGAATGGCCAAAAAGAAATTCCAGTTTTGTTCGTAGACAATGAAGCCGCGGTGAAATTGGCACATAATCCAGAGTTTCACCGTCGCACCAAACACATTCGTGTGAGGCACTTCTTCGTGAGGGAGCTTGTGCTTCAAAACGACATCGTGGTTGAGAGGACTAGTTCTGCTACCCAGTTAGCAGACCTCCTAACTAAGGCCCAGGTTGCAGGAACTAGCTCAGAAATTGGGTCTGAAGGATGAACTCAAACGGTCGACTATCAGGGAAAGTGTTAAAGCCTCTTTGGCGTTTTTCAGCTGCAGTGACATGAGTTTTCTTTTTATAAGACTTTTGTCTGTCACAATTCAATTGTCGTTTAATATACATTTTCTCAGATTATATTTTCTATTATTCTCATTACAATCCTTTAAGTTTCGCTTGAGACGCTACACCGCATAGTCAGCACTCTGCTACAGTTCCCCCCTCTGTAGACCCATAGTTTTTATGCTTGAGTTTGTCTGTTTATGCTGGCATAATGGAGTGTGCTAGCTTACAAGTAGCGAATTATTAAGTTTTATGTTTTTACGTGTTACCTTTGTTGTATTGTTTTCTTTGTAAGAATACTGACTACTTACATACCTTTGTATAAGTGATAGTTCTTATAACTCAACAGGCAGATGTGTTGCTGGGGAGTTTGTTGCGCCACTTCTTCTTCCCAGCTAAAACACTAAGAAGTGGTGACGGGCGGGCGTTTTGGGGGACTGTCTTTATGTAGAACTTTGACGTTCAAAAAGTGCTGGCACTCAGCCTAATTTGAATAAATGACTTTTGAATTTTGAATTTTGAATAGTATGCGCGCATGACGTTTTCATTCATGGACTGCGTCCATCTCATGCGCTGTACACAATCACCGGTAGCGGGGACCCGGCTCGGGGCCGGTTGGCCTCTAGGTCCCAAGCCCCTCGGTGGTGGGCCTCTCCCCTGCCGACGCACTTGTGTTGGCGACGTCGGCGGCGAGAAATACTCGTCGCTGGAGCTCGACGCGACTGCAACCGCCGGTGACATTAATGTTCTGCTGTCCGGCGGCGGCGAGGCGGAGCTGAGTGACAGGTCCGGGGATGGTCGGCGTGCGCGTCGCTGCTCTCGTCAGCATTTTAGTATGGCTGGTTCATACTTTCATTCATCGTTTAAGTTATTTCATTAGTAAGTGACATACGTCATCTGTCCGGGTAGTGTGTTTTTCTTCTTTTTCGCCTTATGGGTTCTGAAGAGTCTGTATTATTGTATTGATTTCTTTCTGGAGGCTTTGTGTTAGAAAATTGTTAAAAAATCAGGTTAAAAAGTGTTATTTCCAATTTAAATCTTCGTGAGTGAAAAACGATTTGTGTTGCCAACGTGAGTTGCCAGGTTATTTATTATTATTATACTTTCCATCAGATGGTCTTATGATGCAGAAATAAACTCGTTATCTTATCTATACCCGAGAAACTCCAAATAAGTATAAAATCTGTAAGGGAGAACATTAAGTAAAAACATAGTAAGTGAATCATAAAGTAAATTTAACTCCATAGTTAACGCATACTATTTATATAAAGTTCTCAGTTCCAGCCTTATCCCGAGCTTCCTTTCGCACAGGGAGGTTCGCTTGTGTTTTGACCACACATGGGTGGTTTAGTACTGGTTTATCCTGCTACACCGGTCAGAATCTGAAGGAATGGATTTTTGATCCTCTATGTTACCAGCTTAGCCTTGAAGGAGCTACCTACTCGCGCTGCACGCAAGGGTTTCCAAAATCTCTAAACTGAATCATGGAAATAAAGAAGATGCTTAAGATATGGCTCCATCGCTGCCTGTTTTATTTAATAACATTGTGCACTTTGTAGACCAACCTTGACTGCAACACCCAGTCCATTCCTTTGCCTATCCTTTTGGATATGCGGTTCCATTTCGGTACGGCTTAGTGAGTCTGTATTTTTTTTCAAAAGCAAGGTCGCTTGTGAAATATATGCGTCTAATATAAAACGACGCAGCCAACAATACTGAGAACAGCTAGTGCTGCGTTCGCTTCGTCATGTTATCACCGATTCACCGTCTACACGGAGCCTCGCGAATAAAATTACCTCCAAAGGGTGAACCCACACGTTTTATATTGTTTCACGACACAAACACAATCATTTATACTAGCTTTACTGAAAAAGTTTCTACTTAATAAATCTTGGATTTCATGATGTTTTTAAGGACTAAATAGAGAAAAAAATAGAAAATTGAATCTGCAAGAGCTAAAATTTTCCTTCAACTTTCGATCTCAAAATAATCGCATGGTTACGTCAGTTTTGACGTTATATGTACCGGAATACCATTTTTTGTCACAATGTCAAATGACTGACGTTCAGGTTGAAAATTAGTAGAATACCGTTTTAGTACATTTTTTTTGTCAAATTCAATTCGTAATATCATCTCATGAAACTTCAACTTTGGCCTTTTAAGTTTAGTAGGAAACCTTTTTTGACGTTTTGAGATTGAGATACGATTGCGACTAGAATGTGAACGTTTTAAAATTAGTAGAATTGACCTTCAGTAATTCTTGTCTTATTTATTATATTTACTTAGCTATATTTAACCTTTTGAATCTGAATCCGGTTTGATAGGAAGCCGACCCCAATATAGTTGGCAAAAAAGGCTAGGCAGATGATGGTTTAGCTGTTACCTTTTTTAATTTAAAATCACAGTAGTATAAACTTATTCTACATATATAATGACACTTTTGATATGCCTTAGTCTTAGTTAAGAATTAATGATTATTATTTAGAATTAACAATCATAACTTACAGTGTATTTATTACTAACAATAATGAAATTGAGACTAGTACTATTTAAATGGCACTTTTGACATTAATCTTCCGTATGGTTGCTAACCATAAAAACCTATTTATTCATAAGTCAAAGTCTCTATCTAATTTCTGTTATTTTAATATTGCAGTTCACAACAATGCCACAAACTAAAGATAAAAAGAAGGAGAAAAGAGATTCACAGAACGTAAAAGGATGAAAAATATAAGAAAAGATCCAGACAAGTATACTCTGTGGAAATTAAAAATTAAAGAAATATATAGGGTAAAATCGCATCAGTTTAGAATTTGACACCTTGTGGCGTAGATTAATAACTAGGTAGATATAGTAATTACTGCTTGCGTACCTACCTAGTCTCCTAAAATATAAAATAAATAATTTTGTTTATATGCGGACAGACAAGCAAACCATGTTTGTTATTAGTGATCAAACCGGTCAGCCGCCTGACCGCTCCATTGTTTAATGCGTGAGGTGGGGGCTCGCATTCGAGAACCGCGCTCGCGCATTAGTACATACCGGCGGCCCGCCAGTCAGCTTATCGCTTACCAATTGACCACTGTGTCGCTCGATCCGCTGTCGCGCTTCCGCTTAAGAGCTTTTAATATTTCACTGTGCTTTCTATCTGTCTACTCCTTCTTTCTATCATTTGCTACTCTTCAATCTTACTGTGCTGTGGACTTTAAACTGTGTACCTGCTGTCTAAGTTCTTCCAATAAACTATTAACTTTATTGTGTCAGTGTACAAACTTTTATTCACCTCCGCACACACGCATTCCTCGAGAAGAACGCTAAAACCTAAACAACAAAACATAGCTAGGATGAAAAGCAGAGAAAGTACTCGAAGATGGTATGCTAAAAAGAAACTTATAACTCCAAAATCATCAGAGATGTCCTATCGACCCTTAATCAGAAAAGCGTGGATGATGGCTCAGATTCTGACGATGAGGAAATTTTTGTGTTTAAAAAGCCTCAATAATTATAAACGGATAAAAGAGTCTCACGCCATTGGTAAAGATATGATTATTCCATCTTCTTCCAAAAATTCAAGATCTCGTCTACAAGAAAAAGGATTTAAGGATGATATTGAAAGCAGCTCGGTCCCTAGCCAATAGCCAAGGAAATATTTCTTTTAGTACCTACTTAACTTTGACTTTACTACTTATTAGTTAACCATACCTAGAATAAGTACTTAAATTTCTTTGAAGGTTAATAAGGAAGATAATTGTAAAAAATGCCATTTAATTAAAGTTGATCTCATTTTTCAACCGACTTCCAAAAGAAGGAGGTTATCAATTCGAATGTATTTTTTTTTTTTTGTATGTTTGTTATGCGATCATGCCGTCAATTATGAATGGATTTTGATGATTCTTTTTTTATTCGAAAGCCTATACTCCTGAGGTGGTCCCATTGGCACCAAGTCAGAATTTGATGATGGGATCCTAGGGAAATCTAAAAAAATACGAGGGCAACCCTCAAATTTTAAAGGCACATACATTGTTTTTCATATATTTTCTTACGCCATTCAGATAATTGTGCCTGGTAATCAACATCTCATCTTGCTGAGCTGATGATGGAAGGTATTAGTTAGGATCTGATGCTGGGATCCCAGGACATTTTTTTGATCAGCGATATTTTCTCCAATTGTCAACCGATTTGGATGATTCTTTTTTTTTTTGGAAGACTATTTTTCTAAACTGGCTCCATTGTAATTCGGTGAAGATCTGATGAGGATTTCGGAGGTAGGCAACGGAACTCTTCAATCAAATCATCTCTTCAAGCAAATCTCTCGGGATTGCTGAAATCGCATGTCTGTTTATTGATTACACCAGTTCATAACATAACATCACGCCGGTAGACTTTGAAGGGGTGGAAGGCAGATGCAAAAAATTCAACCTGAATGTTTGGGGTTATCTATTCGGGCATAACTTTATTGTTCATTAACCGATCTTAATGATTCTTTTTGCATTGGGTTTAGTTATATCTATATTGCATTTGCACTGTACTGGGAACTTCAAAGATAAACCAGTGACCTCCTCACCCTAATCTTAGTAAAAACTAGTACCAAAGCAAAGTAGATATTTAACTATGAACTGGTGTGGATTTGGACTGCGAAGGCACACAAAGAAACTCCTTAACCATTCATTATGGGAATAATGTCACTTAGTTGTGGGGTATCACCACTAAAAAGTGGAAAATAAAAAACTTTTTCACAAACTTAGTAGTGTTTTTTTATATGGAAGTCGGTTTTTTTTTTTGTAAAAAAGTTTTTTTGTTACTTTATTGTTGGTAATAAATGCACCAATGTGATTGGTCATTTCAATTAATAATTAAGGCTGCTTAACTAAGACTGATGTTAAAAGTTAGTATTAGAATAAGTTTGTCCTCCTGTGATTTATAACTATGAATGGTTATAGCTAAGTCAATAAGTATAATAAATAGGACTAGTGAGTTGTACACGGAAAAAAATTAAACAGAGAGAATAAGATAATGTAGCAATTATGATAACATTCTAGTACCTCACAGAATTTAGTGTATTACAAATATTAGCAATAGTTAAAATTTCTGTTATATAACAATATTCTCGCTTTCCCATATAATACAAGAATTATTATAGGCTTGTGTTTAAACGCCTACCAGAAAAGTACCTATTTACTACAAAAAAAATCGAAATAGTTGCCAGAATGGATAAATGCTCACCAAAATCAAATTCGGTTGTTGTGGTTAAAAAAAAACAACCACGAAGGGGATAGCGGGGTCTGACTCGCTCGCTTCGCTCGCTCACTAGACCCCGCCATCCCCTTCTAACCTAACCTGTCCGAGTCGGGGTGTCCTAAGTCCCGAGCTC
The DNA here is from genome assembly GCA_002192655.3 of Mamestra configurata. NCBI lineage: Eukaryota > Metazoa > Arthropoda > Insecta > Lepidoptera > Noctuidae > Mamestra > Mamestra configurata. Next base: position 10,335 of record NDFZ01003808.1, read on the forward strand.
GCTTAGCTCGCTCTTGCATCCAAGTTCTCCTAGTAACAGAAGTAACATTGTATTTCAGGGAAACAAGATTTGGTAACCATTTATCCATTTTGGTAGGCAAAAAGAATATAAATACAACACATACAATTATTTTGATGAGTGTATAATTATGTTGGAACTTAAAACGTTGTTCCTTAGGCACCTCGGTATAGAGTGGGTTTATTTTATTTGAAGATAACATATTTTACTTGGTACGCATTTAAATTGTAGCCATTATTATATATTGGAGTTTCAAAAATATTTTATAAGAATTATTGTTGAATTCATCAGATTTTTTTCCGTGATATAATCATGACAATTGTTTAAAAAAAAAATATTATTGTTGTTGTTAAAATATGTTTATTTTCTTAATACAGAGCCCTTCTACATTAAGGTTTTCATTTTTATTTCTGTTTCTGATTCATCTGTAACAAATTCTGATTCATCTAGGCACAAAATATTTGAACGTCGATATCTTGAAAACTACTTTATAAAAACGAGTCCCTCATTCAAATATATGTTATTTGGTATACCTTTTTTCACATGAACTTGTGTTACAAAGCTGAAAGTGCAATTGAATTTTGACCATATGAATCAGTCGAAAAATCATTTTTCGAAGAACTATCCATAGTATCCATGATAATATACTGTTGATGCTATCGCTGCAGGGCTATGATCACAAACGCCTAAATGTGAAAAATCCTCCGCTAAGGGGATTGAGTGAGTGTTTAACGATGTTAAGAGATTTCCATATAAATTTTTTCACTCTCAACATAGACTTTTTCATAAAGCCTGGATCCTCAGGTTTCACTGGTTTTTTAATCACACGAGCCGCACTAATTACATCATTTTTAATTTCATCTTGTCTTGCTGGCGACTTCTCCTTGACTGCTTTTTCTGGTGATGATGAGGCTTGTAGCGAAAACACCGCCTGAAAAAAAAAACAAAAAATCCATGGATTACTGTAGTTTATTTGGTTCGGAAAGCCTATATCTCTGAGCTGTATTCCATGTCTATTGACTACAAGGACGGAGGGTAAATCAAAAACCTATATGTATATGCATCCCATTAAAAATGAACATACTCCATTTGACACTTTGCATGAAGGTCATGTAGGAACATTGTCTGCTATCAGTAAACGGCATATACCATGTTGTTGTGATTATTTAACTGCCACTGTAAAATCATATTCATTACCGATAGAGAAACAAGTAAACAGTCCGAACATTATTTAGGGGAGTGCCTTGATATGAAAACCACGGAATTCAATTACAGTGATTGAAATTTTAAAATTCAAAATGGAATGTTTAGCTAACAATATACAAATTGTAGCGTAAAAAAAAGAATTCTCCACATTTTAATTTTAATTTATTTGATAAATACAAAAGCCAAAAGGTTCTGACGTTAATATTGAGGAGAAAGCTGTCGTAAATCTCAAATAAAATTATAGATGGTACAATCAAGGGTTTGAAACGGCACTGAAACTATGACGTTAAATTTTTTTTGGTTATTTTTCATTTACAACACCGAATAATAACGCCAGTTTCTTACAAGGTTGCAACCCGTTTTTAACTGACTTCAGAAAAGGAGGTTTTCAATTTGACTATTTTATTTTGTATGTTTGTTCAGCGATATTTTCCTCAATTGTCAACCGATTTTGTCGATTATTTTTTTGTTCGGAACAGTATTTTCTTGGACTCGTCCCATTTCAATTCCCTGAAGATCTGATGAAGAACTTTGGAGATAGGCAACGGAACTCTTCAGTAAATAATAGCAAAGCTCCCGGGATTACTGAAATCGCATTTCTGTTTATTGTTTACACCCGTTCATAACATAACATCACGCCGGTACGCTGTGAAGGAGTACGCAGATGTGTTCAAGTCAACCCTGGTATTGGGGTTTTCTATTCCGGTTTAGTTTAGTATTAGGGTTTAGTTTATCTTGAATTGGCATTGGACGTTGAACTTTAAAGTCAAACCAGTAAGCTTTTCAACTTAAAATGTAGTAAAGTTAGAAAACGTCAGGTGTATGTCAATCCCAAAGCAAATGCAAGCAATGTATATAATTAACTATGAGCTGGGATTAGGTCTGGACTTGAACTGCGAAGGCACACAAAGTAACTCCACAACGGCAAATAGCGCAATCACTCATTATGGGAATAATGACAATTTATTTGTGGGGTATTATAACCTCTAAAAAGAGAACAATAAAAAAAATCCAAAAAAGAACTACTGTATTTTTTGTAAGCGAGTTGTTTATTAATTAATAAAAATAAAAAATATCTCTTGATTTAAACTACGTGAAGTTTTTGTCCCAAAAAAAAATTCTTTAAGAAATTCACGACACAATTATTATTACATTCCAATAATAATTGTGTTGTTAAATGGGTTAAAATCTAAAGTAGGTAGAACCGAATACGTAAGTTTTTCCTCAACGATCCGCGTCGGGAAGGTAAGGACCTCCTCCCGATACACCACAAACCTCATAGCTGTTTTGCGGGCAGTGGGATATCTATTGACCCGAAGCGTAGCGACTCTGGCGACTCACGAACTCATCGGAAAGTTTTAGAGGCCTCGCCTCACGTACATAATTTGCTGGCCTGGACTCTAAAGCAGACTACCTGGACCCGGCAAACCGGTTTCAAAGTAACGTTTAAACTTTTCACAGAAACATGCTATATTAGCGACTGGCACTCTATCAACTGACTAAATACTAGCAAGCGAAATACCAACCGGTATTCACTGTACTAGTATTTCGCTTGTTGGTAACATTGTAAGTGTTCCTTTTGCTAAAATGTTTCAATTCAAAACGTTCTCTGACAAAACATTCTCTATCATGACACCACATTTTCAAACATTTTTTTTGTGTCAAAGTTTCGTGGAACGATCTTTTAAAAATTTAAGAAAAACAAACCTACTCGTATCAAAATCTAGCTGGACTAAAAACTCAAAAAAGGTTTTGATTAAAAGTCTTTCTGTGTACAACACGGCAATATCCCATTACCAGCAAAATTTTTGGGCAACCCTGGAAAGTTATGACAACCCTAATTAAGTATGAAAAATCAAGAGGAAAAAATATAAACGAAATGTCATTAGCTAAATTATGCATAGAAGAAAACCTAAAACCTAGTGGACCAAACAATTAAGGCCAGGACTCTCGGAAAGGGCCTATTTTTGATTCAACATTAAACAATCAAATATTCTTTGTCACGACCTGATTAAAATATATGTGGTAATTTAATAAACATTCTTGGTTATTCTACGGTTCAAAACACGATATTACAACTTCACTTGATCATAAAAATCGCGAAAGGGAAAGGAATTAGGGAAATTATTGATCTTTTTTAAGTCGTACTTAAAGTAGATTCAACTTTTACTCCTAAAAAAACATGCCAAAAAATAGGCAATGACGTTTAGAAGAATATTCTATGGCTATTTTTGTCAAAACAGTATATTGTTCTAACAAGATAGGTATTATTATAAAACAAAAGCGGCCTGCGCGCTTCGCTCCAGTAGCCCGCCGGGCGTCACCGAGGTAGGACCTGTGTCGCTTTTGCTGGCTCGCTGTGATCCCCCGTAAGAAAGTTGCATATATAGGTAAAATTAGGTACCTACTTGCTTTCGTCACAGTACTAGCAGTAGCAGGTACCATAAATTTATAATTATAGTAATAACGTAAATACAAACTAGTTGATATTTTCGTTTTTAATATTACAATATGCAGACAATAACAGTAGCACAACTACAACAAAAAAAAACTGTTATAAAAAAAGGAATGGTCAAAGCAATAGACGAAAATAAAAACCAAATATTAAAATACAGCAAAAATACGAAGACCTGCTCCATAAATAAAAAGAGCAAATGGTACTACCAAATTCAGGGCCAACTACATGTCATAGGACGGGACAGGTATGTCTTCTTGGAATCTAGGCAGGTGAGAATGAGCCTTTGTTCACAGAACGTATAGAAAAAAGAGATGACAATTTCAGCCTAACAAATATGGGGCCAAAGCTGGTACAGTTTTACTTCAAATGCTTATTGCCAGAAATCGTAGACAGTAGAAATGAAAGTGGCATGCCAATAAGACACCATGCATTTTGCCGTGCGTAAATTATTATATCTTTAATTATTTATTGTAGTATTTCGTATTTCTAATAAAGAATTGATTGTCATGTGTCACACAGGACAATCAATTCATTTTTGCAATTAAATTGGGTTGATGACTTAAATATCGAATTATTCTGTCAATTAGATTATCAAAAAATATTGGACACGTATTTTTCCTTTTGTCACGTAAACATAAAATGAAGACGATGCAGTACGTTGAAATTTCGCATGACGTTACACTTGAGTTAAAATTGTACCACATTTTACTTAAAAGTGACGTTAGAAGCCCCCACTCCTGAACTTTGATGACATGATTTATTTACTCCCGGGCCATACATACATTGCCTGTCGAAACAGTTCATGCTGTTATCGAAAGGGAAGTGCGAAAAGTTATTGTATGGAGTCACTCACAGTGCTCTACATATTTTGAATTGACCCGCAAAAGACCAAAACCTTACAAAGTCAATGTCATGAAAATACTGACTTTTTAGAATTTGATCAATTGGCTTTAAATACATTCACGACAATGACATACAATATTAAATTCAAAAACATCTGAGTCACCACATTAAAAAAAAAGCATAACGACAAAATATTTGACAAATATTCCATGGAAGATATAGCAGAGACTCATTCTGTAACATTATGTGAGAAAACCCCAGATAAAGGAAAAGGCACGGAAAAGGGAAGGAAAATTCCAAAGGGAAATAAACCAGAATAACAATAAACCAGTGATTGATATGGATGCAGTGAAACAGTTATACAATAGTAGATTACCAAAAGCTACTGCTAAATATAAAGATCTGACAAACCTGTGTGAAAATAGAACAATACCTAAAAGATTACATAAAGAATATAGGGAGCTTCTATGCAATTCTGAGCTACGCAAGACTTTGAACGAAAAAGGCGAAGAGGACGATGAAAAAAGTGAGAAAGAAGATCTCATCATCTCATCAAACAGATTTTGATTATAATGTGAAACTTATTAAAAGAGTAAAGAAGAGAGTGGAGAAAAGGCAACCAAGAAAAACTACGTTAATTACCAAAATATTAGTTTATAATTTAAAGATTAGCTTTGTGTGCAATTACAAAATGATAAACGATCTCAATTTGATTACGCAAATGTACGTTTTATTTGTATAATTATGTTATTTCATGATTATTTGTAAAGAAAATACAGTAGTATACACATAAATATATACAAAATTACATGATCCATTTAATAGTTAAGTTTAATTATTATCCTTTTAGAATACATTAGCGGGTGATCCTTAAGAACCAGACATCATTACACTTGTCAATTATTTCCTTATTTTGTTTATTTTTGTGCAGTTAAGTAGATTTACGCCCTTAGGTTAAATCATAGGATGAAAATTTGAAGAGTGTTAAGGACTTTTATTTTTAAATTTATGATCGTAAAGGAAATCTATCTCGGTAAATACAGCTCTAGGGTATTTTTTTAACACTGCCCTAGAGAATACTATAAATTCTAAACACTTTTCCTAGGTTTCATTTCAATAGCTCAAGAAACAAAAAATTTAGATATCGATATGTCCCTCTACATGAGGAAGTAGCAGCTACTCTCTCTCAGCTATCAACGTGAAAAGGGACCTATATAAAAAAATACCTTGCAGGCATTTGTACGTACGTAGGCTCAAGGACCCACTAGGTTCGCGGATTAGGTTATATGCGACCCGAAAGCAAGCTGGATTTATTAGACAAGTGGGAAGCCGCCATTGACTTTCAAACGAAATCGTAAGTTACAAAAAATGCGATTAATCGTATACGGGTTTACGATTCACGGAACGCTAACCTATACGAAATCGGCAACATTACCCAAAATGGAGAAGTAATCATTCCCGAACAGATTATATCTAACTGTCATATTAGCGAACCAGAAAGGTATATTAGAAATTCATAATGCAAACCGTAGCGACGTTATTTTCTCCATGGGCCACCCGATGTGTGCGCAGCTTTATAATACTGAGTGCACGCGCACCGAGCAAGGACACACACACAACGACAAGGCACAGGAGGTACAAGATCAGATTAGTGAGATGTAAGACCACTCCACCGAGAGTGTCCCCACATTGCCGTCGTGGTGGGGCTTGTGTGTTTCAGTGATCTTGGAGCTCTGCCAATAGAGTTACTCATACCGGAAAGTTCAAAGTGAGAGATCAGACAAAGCGGGACACACGCAAAAGAGGGGCACACCGTTCGGAGACCTGAGCAGTGGTCAGGTCTTCGGACGGTGTGCGTTTCGTCGTGCGGAGGAAGCTTGCTCACTGTTCTCTGGTAGGCGTCTGCTCATCAGAGATGACTGTGAGGACAGTGAGCAGGCAGAAGGAGTGAGGCACCCTGTGAAAGGGCAAAATAAGATAGGCACCTCATATTCTGGGGATGGGGGGGGCAACGAATGCCTTCCGCTTTCCAGTGGCAACAAGAGCCGAGGCGTCCGTTGAGGACTTGATCGGCATTAGGTTAGAAACGCCTGGGGGCTGCTGTGGAGAACCTCAAGTTTATTTGCAAGCGGGTCAGACTGGAGGACGAGCCCTGGTCGGACGGATGGGCCAAGACGGGACGGGCTGGGAGGGGTCTAACAGACAAATGGCCTCGGCCCGAAAAACCCCGACCAGTAGGCGGGATAAGGGCTGAGAAGGAGCCAGGGGGAGAGGACTCACCTCTCAGGGGGCTGCCCAGCGAGCCGCGAATTTGCCCAGGGGTGGCGCTACCCTGGAGCGAGTCGGAGGGCTCTCCCTTCGGTGTCTTCCGGTGGTAAGCCGGACACGGCTGGCGGCTCCGATAAGGAGCGCCAGGCCAGGTTTGCGGAGGTCATGAAGGCTGCAGTCCGCGATGTGGCCTTAAAAAGGACCCAGGCTTCTAAAAAAGGCCATAAGCGCGGCGATGGCCTTCATTCTGGCGGCAGTGGAGGCCAACTACAGCGG
>NDFZ01003808.1:17892-37728 GCA_002192655.3 Mamestra configurata
CGATGTAACCTTGAAGAGGACCCAGGCCTCTAAAAACAGGGCCATAAGCGCGGCTTCGGCCTCCATTCTGGCGGCAGCGGAGGCCAACTACGGCGGGCCTCCGTCGACGGACGAAATGTCCAAGCTGCGGGTGGAGGTCGCCCGCCTGGCAGCCGCCACGGAGCTTCTCCAAAAGGAGAAAGCGAAGCTCTCCGAGGCCCGGCCAGGTCCTCGGAGACCTGGCCGGGCTCCGAGGAGCCGGCTCCGCAGGCCGAGCTAGACCGTGCCAACGGAGGACCAGCTCCTGAATATGGTGCGGCAAGAGCTGGCTACCTTCCAGGAGCGGTTTTCCAACCTGGAGGATATCGTCTTACGCCCCCCGCTAGTGGCGAGCCAGACAGCCCCGGTCCAAAAGAAGGCCGCCTCGTACGCAGCCGTTGTGGCTGAAAAGTCGGACGGATGCCATATCCACACCTCAGTTGAAAACTGAGATCCAACTAAAGTCTGGAAATTTCTTAAATCTGTAGGAGTTGGGAAGTCTCGCCAAGAATCTATTCCTATGGATTTAGATATTGAAAAACTTAATCAACACTTCTTATTTCGTCCTCATGTAATGGGACCTTAAACCTTATTAAACTATCTTTCAAACCTTTCAACTCCGGATTATTCCCCATTTACTTTTAAGTCAATTCTCTGATTATGACGTTAAGAAGAGCACAGTTTCAATATAAAAAAAAGTATCTTGAAAATGTGAACACATTAGTCATGGTACCTATAGTCGTGACGGCTAATGGCATAGTTGCCAAGACCCTCGACCATCATCTAAAAAGGCTTTCGTTGGGCCATCAAGGTCTTGATCCAGAAAGTAATATTCCACCACCGACCACGTCACAACACGTGACCATCGGTAGCTTGGACCCTGTTCCTGATACCGGTGGGCTACTATATTTTTATTTATATTTTCAAATGTGTTTTTATTTTTTTAGAAATATTTAATAATAATAATAAATTCATTATTTGGCGTGCGCTGAGATAACTATTGATGATACATAAAAATAATGTGATAAACCAATAAAGTATTCATTATATACTATAAAAAAGTCGGCGAGGGTAAATGTCTAACTATTATGGTAAAAAGGTAAAGGGGACAACAGTTATGTTGTCTGTTCTGTAGTGTGGGGTGTGGATGGTTGTATTAATCAGGGTTGGCCTATTGAAAAAAACTGTTAGGATTCGTTTCAAAGATCCTTATACGAATTTAAGCTTTATGTTATGAAAGTACTAGTAAAATGTACCAATGATTAAATATTTAAATAAGTAGGTTGTTGTTTGTATTAAGATTGTAAATTGCGTAACTGGATTTTGGGAATGAAATGCGTGCGTTCTTGACAATAACTTTAATGCGACTAAAAAATATCAACACTGGTTTGCGTCTGTATAGTTACTGTTACAACATAGGTAGATGACTGCAGCTAGGTTTACACCTAGCTGCGACTGCGGCGTCAGACCAATATATGAGTTTGTACGTATCGGTTGTTTAATTTCCCTACCCACGCCCCACGGTTATAACACTTTAAATGTTATTTATGGTATAATCATGTTTGTATGTATCAAATAAACCGTTGTGGATTTATGAAAATATGCAAAATAGTTGAATATATTACGAAGTTTAAAGAAAAACTATCACAGCTAAGTTGGCAAGAGAAAAAATGACGTAAGAAATCCATAGGAAATGAGTTAAAATAAACTCAACATTAAAATCCAAGCGGGGTTGCGAGAGAGAGATCGCGGCCCTGGAACGTAAAGGGCTTTAGGAGGAACACGGATAGGTTTTAGTCTGTAAGAGTCTGACACGCCCTCCCGCTCTACCCAGAACGGAAGAAGTCACTTCATCATTCACCCATCCTTGATGGCGCCAACGAAAAGTTCGAAAATTTTGAATGAAAAGTTTGGAAACTTTTCGTTGGGTTTGTCATTTTCATCGATTTCGGGTTCGTTAGTGAAAATCTTATGAAAAACCGATCGGTAGTATTTGTATTTATTGTATACAGACCGACAGTCACACGCGACAGGGGGTTTTTGTTTTTTGGTATGTAGTAGTGATGATTATTATTTAGTGTTAGTAGCCTAGGAAGGAGGGACAAGGGTGAGGAGGATGGCCATTTTTGCTGCTAAAACCTCTGAACCAGCGCAACTACTGCAGAGGCGGACCAAATTCCAAGTCTTGGGCCAAATTCTCACGTCAGGCTAAGTATGGGTGTTTCGCTTAGGATTTATAGATGGGTAGACGACCCTTAAACAATAAAACAAAAAATGTTTGCGACATGGTGCCTTAAAGTGTCACGTTGCAGAGATATTTGGAAGACAAGTCGCCATGTGAAAACAATGAAAATCATTAAAAATGAACTAATCACGAACTCATATCCTCATAGATTGTATTGTAATAATTAATTATTGTTCTCGGCTTAAATTGACCATTTATATGAATTATACACTATAATTTTGCGAAGTTCAAATACATGTTTCACCGTGCGCCGTATTTTGAAATAAAACCAAAATGGCGGCAAGGAAGCTATACCACAAAAGTTCTATCTCCTTACAATGGTAAATAATAATAATGAGTTAGTAAGCAGCAGTAAACATCATAAATCAAAATATACATTACCTACCACAGATAAGAGTATCACTATTGTCCAGTGCATCTTTCTTTACGGTGCAATGATAAAGATACTGGGCATCAATACCATGCGTTGAGATGCTTTTATACCTTTATGACTGCTTAAGGGCAGTCCTGCAAAGCAGTATTTAATTTTTTTTTTTTTTTTTTAAAGTCATCATATGACTTCTTCCGCTCTGAGTGGAGCTCCGCTCATTGACTAAAACCCATCCGTGTTCCTTTTAAAGCCCTTTGCGTTCCAGGGCCGCGGTGACTCTTTCGAACAAATTCCGCAATCCTGGCAGGCTCTGGCCCTAGCGGGCCCCGTCTTCTATGCTGACATCTCTTTGAGGCGCGCGTGAAACACAACGCGCCATCGACCCGGGCCTGGTGATAATCGGACAGCGAGCCACCCAACGCTCGCCATCCGCAGGCCCACGCCTACGGTGGCCGGGGATCGCCCTGCGACTCCCGACGCCCGGGGCGTCTTCTCCTGTAGCGGCGGTTGGGGCGAAGGCCTAGCCTTTCCCTCGCGCGGCCCGCCTCCTCCTTCGCTAGCATTACTGCTTCGCAGAAGGAGGTGACCGCTCCCCAAGCCTCCTCGCTCCGAACCATGGATTCAATCAGGGCCAGACGCGAGAAAAAAGAAATATATATATCAACTTAACTGTCCAATGAGTCACATATGACTCACGGAGAACTTTTGGAATAAGTTCAAGAGTCACAGGTGACTCATTTCTTTATACAACTTTGGCACATAATTTTGTTATGAGCGTGGAGTAATATTATAATTATAATTACGTGAACGTATAGCAAAAAACCTAACCTATAAGAAAACAAAATAAAATTTCGCAATTGTATCAGGCCTTGTATTTGGTACGAAATAAAACAAAAATATACAATGAAATAAAAATGTTTATTGAGGAAATTTCTTATGTTTATTACAGAAACCAATCAGTCACACATGTTTTTCGTTGTGGCAATCCAAACGATATGCTTTTTTACATGCTTTGCACTCTGTGTGCACTTGCTTGGCCTTTCGAGCCAACTTCCCTTGAATTTTTAATTTTGCATAGCAACCAGTACATCTCTTCCGTACTAACTTATTGTTTGTAGTATTTCGCGGAATTTCTTGAAGACAATGGTCAGATGAAGAAGTGGTAGCTGAAGATCTGGGAGTCAGAGAAAGCGAAGGCATTTGAGGCACGTCAGGTATTGTAGTCCACGCTGCTGGCCCGAGAAAATACCGAACTAAATGTTCCTGAACACTCAAAACAGACAATCCTAGTGCCAGTTCGTTATAAATACACCTAGCATTTATAACAGCAACTTGGAACAAAAGATCAACGGCGATTTTTTTGTACCAGGTTAGGCTTTTGCGTAAAGGAGAGTGAAAAGATGCTAGTTGGTCAGATATATCTATACCTTTTTTTGCTTCATTATAGTCAATTATAACGTCGGGTTTTATAACATCTCCTCTCCTCGTTTTAACCTTTGATGTACTATCACCATGACAGGTCGAGATCATCAGAACGTCTCGCTTATCACGCCATTTTAGAACAGTATATTGGTTGTCTTTCTGCCTTGCCACTTGCTCTCCCCGTTTCAGTTTTTTCTGAATCACGTCTTCAGGAAGATATCTTTTGTTTTTACGTAAGGTACCGCAAAGGTCAGTTTTTTGTTCTTTGAGGTACGTTGCCAGCGGAACGCTGGTATAGTAATTATCGGCGATAATAAGACGGCCGTCATTCAGAAGTGGTTCGGTTAGTTGGATTACAGTAGAACCAGGCTTATCAAGGCCTTCTAATTGTTCTGACACGCCGGAATAAATCTGATAAGACCATGTATAGCTATTTACAGCACGAGCTTTGTATATCGTCATGCCGTAGCGGTCGGTTTTGGCAGGATTGTAGTTTCGAATAATCAGTTTACCATGAAATTTTACCATGGATTCATCCACAACTATAACGTCACCAGGTAAATAGAGGCTACGGAAATTATCCACAACTTTGTGTATTAGTGGATCAATTTTACGCGTCCTTTGTGCTCCTATAGCACCTATATCAACTTCAGTGAAGTGCCAGCACCTGAGTATTGTAGTGAATCTGTTGTAAGACATATTGATTCTGTGCATGAGCGGGTTATAGTACAGCACATCTAGTTTCCAATAATGCTCAATAGAAGGTTTTGGATTGAGACCCATGTACATTATGACACCAAAAAAAGTCTTCATCTCCTCTTTAGTTACGTCTTTCCACCTTTTCATCCTGCTAAATTGAGCTGTACGTATCTGCTTCAATAAATGAGCATAATTATTGGTATGAATTAGCATATCGTCAATCAAGGTATCGGGTACAAAATATTCATATATTTTTGTCAACGAAACCTGTCCATCATCAAGTATTGCGTTCATGTTTTGTACCCCTTGACTGCCTGTGAAGGTTTCCCTGCCTATCGGTAAAATATGAGATTTCCATTCTGATTCAGGCTCAGGTTCAAATGACGATCCTGGAGTTGGCGGTTGTGGTGATACTGCACTTGAAGTACTCGCTATGAAATTCGCAATTACCTCTGTATCCTCACTGTCTTCATCGGTTTCGTCGGGCTGGTATTCTTCATCGCTGCCTCCACTGAATGGGTCTTCGTCGGTATCAGAATTTTCTAAATAATGCACTAATTCTTCCGTAGTGTATTTTTTTCCCGCCATTTTAGTAAATAACTAATGTAAACAAAATTACGAGTGTAGCCTCAAATAGCAATGCACTTTTTCTAGAGCAGTGACAGTTCGTAATTCGTCAATTTACTGTCTATAGTTGGTGTGTGCACATATGACTCATAGAACGTGGGAAACGGGAATATTTTATCCCACGTTCATGAGTCATATATGAGGCAAATAAATAAAATCAATAAAATAAATAAAAAACACCAATTATGTTTATGAATTATATTTACATACGAGAATGTGAATGTTATTAACCTATCAAAAAAGAAAACACGATGGACTTGGAGTAGTTGTAAATTGTATTGTATAGGGACAATTAAGTTGATATATATCTTGGTAGGTACTTTTTCAATCTAATACCTATTTTATATTTCCAGAGATAATTTCTGCCCGCGCGCGACAAAATTATTTTATCATCACACGAAACATCCTATTTCCACCAAAATTCATCAAAATTCGTGCAGCGATTATTTAAGACTACAAGGTCAGCAGCACGGGCTAGCTCGAGCAAGAGTCGAGGCGGACATCCACGAGGACGTTTTGGCGGGTCTCGCCAACGGGTCTCAGTTTTAAACTACATTTTCAAAAACTCATTTTTGAAAATTTTGTTTAAAAATCTTTATTTAAACTTTATGTACAATAGTGGTACAAATATGCAGACTAAATGCAGCAAGGCATTCTCTACCAGTCAACCTTTGGGTTATAAAGACTATACTGTGGTAGGTGTACAATAAATAAAAATAAGATTTAAAATTGAATTTTAACATTTCGGAAAGAATATACAGATAATATATTTAATACTAATAAAATGCATGTACATATATGCTTAAATAATAAACTAATAAATATGATAAATAATAATCATGACGAAGAACATCTATGAATGACAAGCTTTAAAGTAGTGTTTTCGGATTTTACGTTTAAAGGAAAATTTAGACTCAGCCTTCTTGATGTCAAGGAGTAGCAAATTCCAGAGTTTAATGGTAGAAATAGCGTAGGAATTAGACCAAAACCCGGTGCGGTGAAAAGGTATATGAAGAAGTAAGTTTTTGGATGCTCGATGGTTGAGACTGTGAGAACTACCCAAAACTTTAAAATATTGTTTTAAATGATCATGAGCACAAGGATCGTTCATAATAGTGAAGAGCATGCAGAGGGATCTGAGGAATCTCAAAGATAAGCAGCCATTTAAGCTGAGAATGGAAGGAAGAAATGATCATATTTACGAAGGACTAAAATGAGTCGATCTAGTTCGTTGAGACGTTCTTGGGATAGATCAGAGTAACAAACATCAGCATAATCAATTATAGGAAGCACAAGTGACTGGACCAAAGTGATTTTAGTGCTTAAAGGAAGAAAATGCTTGAATCAATAGAGAGATCGCAGTGTGAATGTTAGTCTCTGGCTAACCTGAGCAATCTGCTTATTCCAACTTAACCGGTCATCAATGTATAGACCTAAGTCTATAACGTGTGGCGAGAGAGTGATTACGGTATTGTTGAAAGTAAGCGGCAGCAGTTGGCTGGTGTTCAAGTTACGCAGAAAATATGAACTACCAATCAGGATAGCCTGACATTTACCGACATTGACAGTAACCCCAAATCTGTTTGACCAATCGCTGATAGCTAGAAGGTCAGCATTCAGCAATGAGATGCAGTTGTCCATGTTGTCAATGTCAGTTTGCGCGTAGAGCTGTAAGTCATCAGCGTACAGATGGTAAGAGCATTTTAGAATAGTGGTAGTGGTGGGTTGGATATTTTAGGAAGGGGGATTATGAAGGCCTTACGCCAAATTGTGGGAAATACCCTAGTCTGTAAGGAGGCATTGATTATGTGTGTGATAATAGGGATAATAATGAAGGATAACATAGTTCTGCTGACCCCATCACAGCCAACAGGATTGATTGTATCAGCCTTGGATTTCATTGCATTGAATGTTTTGAGGATCTCAGGATCGGTCACAGGGGAAAAAGAGAAAGAATCGGGAAGTAAGATTGGCGTGGAATCAATATCAAGAATAGTATTGTTTTTAACAGCAACCGCAAGCATAGCCGATGATGAAAAATGCTTTTTCAAATCATTCAAGGACACGTTAGAAGAAATAACATTAGAAGAGGATTTTGTTATGCCGAGTGATTTGAGAAACTTCCATATATCAGCCGGTGAAGAGTTAAGGACATTTTCACAAATTTATGGGCGTTTAGAAGCTCTTACCATCTGGTTACAGCGGTTTCTAGCCAACTTGTACAAGTTTCAGTTCTCCTCACTGCGATCTCTTCTATATCTTTGAAAGGCCTTGTCACGCCGTCTCATCGCCATACAAACTCCAGAGTTGATCCATGGAGCCGGGGGGCGCTTAACACGGACGGTCCTCAGAGGTGCATGTGCATCAATGAGGGAAGTACAGACCTATTCCTATATAAAACCGGGTAGACTGTAAAAAGAAGAGGGAAGTTTGGGCTTAAGCCAACTTTCCGAAACTAGGACAGCGTGCAAAACAACATCACTAAATAAATCCAGCATCTCAGAGTGATGTTGAGGGAAACTCTGTGCGTTCATATTGAGTCGTTGTATATTGGATCTCTAAAATACAAAGACTTTAAAGTACATTTGTCGCATATATTGTCGGCTTAGAAATGTACTATAAGGTTATCTGTAAGCTAGGAGACATAATTCAGCAAAGTTATTGTTTTCCTCCTGTTGCTTTCGTTTATATCTTCATGCTAGATGGAGACCAAAGTTGGAACTATTGTTTTTATTTCGCTTGCTAGAAATTCGGATATTATCCTAAGGGAACATATTCCCGTGATAAAACGTATTCTATGTCCTATTCCAGGACATGATCTGCATCATAGTTTGCCGTCCTTTTTCAATCTTTAAAGCGTTACATTACAGAAAATGTCGAAAAAGATGTTTGATTAATTACATACATCATTAAGATCAACTTTCAAGGAAATCTGACCACAAACAAATATGTTCCATACACATTTTGTTTCCCCATTTCACCGTTTAGAGGTTGAAATTTACAAAATATCATTAACAGTCCTTTTAAGCTCTCTAAGTTCATGGGTTTAGCCTCGGCGTTAATATGAAAACTGAAAACCTTATACTTACCTTAAACCTTCAAATTGATAATTATTGACGGGAAAAACCGACTAAAACTAAGGAAGACTATTTTGGAAAAACGATAATTTTATCAGTCTAGGGTAATTTAGAAGCAGTCATGTACGAAGTTTTAAGTTTGAAAACCGAAAGAATGAATCACCTTTTTTTTTTTTGAAGGATGTGAAATCATCAAATGACTTCTTCCGCTCTGGGTGGAGCGGGAGGGTGTGTCAGACTCTTACTGACTAAAACCCATCCGTGTTCCTTCTAAAGCCCTTTGCGTTCCAGGGCCGCGGCGACTCTTTCGAACAAATTCCGCAACCCTGGCAGGCTCTGGCCCTAGCGGGCCCCGTCTTCTATGCTGACATCTATGTAAGGCGCGCGTGAAAAACAACGCGCCATCGACCCCGGCCTGGTGGTGATCGGACAGCGAGCCACCCAACGCTCGCCGTCCGCAGGCCCGCGCCCACGGTGGCCGGGGATCGCCCTGCGACTCCCGACGCCCGGGGCGTCTTCTCCTGTTGTGGCGGTTGGGGCGAAGGCCTTGCCTTTCCCTCGCGCGGCCCGCCTCCTCCTTTGCTAGCATTACTGCTTCGCAGAAGGAGGTGACCGCTTCCCATGCCTCCTCGCTCCGGACCATGGATTCAACAGGGCCGGACGCGAGAGGTCGCTGCCGACGATCGCCTCGATGAGGACACGGCGGTGCTCCGCCCAAGCAGGGCAGACCTCCACCTTGTCCCCCGGGCGATCCTCACAGTGCTGACACTCGGGCGTGTCCTCCCGCTTAATCCGAAACAGGTACCTCCCGAAACAACCGTGTCCGGTAAGTACCTGCATCAGGCGGAAGGTGAGGACGCCGTGGCGCCTCTCTAGCCACTCCTCAAAGAGGGGCCTTACCGCCGCAATAGTGGCGTGCCCAAGAATGAATCACCTGCCATACAAACTTTGACAAACTTGAACCCGTCGTAAATCGACGTTTTGAGGTAGTTGTGAAAAACGAATTATGGAAAATTTTGTGGTTTGTTTCGATCAGTATTTATACTAAGTATTAAGCCCCAAATACCCCAAGGAATAACATTCCTCCATACAATTTATAACACCCCCTAAATCGACTTTTGGGGGTTGTTGTGAAACATGAATCATGATGATCTTTATTGGCTTTGGCCAATATTTGTACCAAGTTTTAAGACTATATTAACCTAAGGAATAATATTTTTCATACAAACTTCTCCTATTTCACCCCCTTAGAGGATGACCTTTCAAAAATCCTTACATCATCATATACATAGATACAACATTTATTTGGTACAAGAACAGAAAACACAACACCCAAAAGCACACTTACATAAATTATAATAATAGAAAATATAAATATTAAAAAAAAAATAAAGAAAAAGACAGAATTTATGGCAATCTGTGAGTGCCAAACTACCTACGACATAAAACATATTGGACATGAAAAGAAAAACAATGTGCGGTGTGTGTGTCTCATGTAGCATCAAATGGGAGTCCAACTCAGCATGTGCCAGGAAAATATACCTGACGCTGGTATTTTGCTGGATCCCAGTAGCGACATACGGACGTCGCGCGTCGAGCAGATGCAGAACAGTTAAAATGTAAACAAGGAAATAGCGGTTTTATGTATACTATAAACTGTTTGGTGAGTATGTCCACATTTGTTTTTTTTTAATGTTTTGTTTTTCCTGTTTGTGTGTAATATTAATAGAAATAGGTACCTACATAATGGTAGAAGTAAAAAAAGATGTTATTATTATGAATGAAGCGATATTTAAAGTAACAGATTGTAGAAAAGTGGCTGTGATCCACTGTGTTTACAATATTTAGTCCTCTTTTCAAAACTGCTGAACTTAAATTAATGACGTGTTTGTAATCGTCACGCCCAGGTTTTACTGCGAGTTAAGAAGGAACAGTCGGAGCCGAATTCTGAAAGTATCAAGTCTTTAATGTTTCGTATCGGCGGTGGAATATTGTTCCAGCATTTGGATGCAGCGTAGCTGAAACTGCCTCTGAAGGTGGCTGTCTTTTGCGGCCACACTACCACATATAAGAAATATGTCCTCCAAATTTCATGTCCCTACAACCAACGGTTTAAGCTGCGCGTTGAACCGTCAGTCAGGACAAAGCATTTTATTTGTAAAGAAGAGATTGGTCCGTTACTTAGAATTATTTAATTTTTTGACAACATTTTTCAAATCGTGATATTTTGTGCGACTCGATTTTACCTTTCGATTTAGTTTCATAATAAGGAAGGTGTTGTTTTAAGCACGCAATTATTTTAAAAGCCTTTTGCCCAAATTACGAAATCAAATAAATAATTTACGAAAAATATTTTCAAAACAATAGTAGTAATAGATCATTAATATTAAATACTGTCAGTATTTAATATTAAGGTTATTAATTTTTGAAAAGATCCATGAAATATCTATATCTATATATATAATAAACCTGTGGAAAAATCGTTTTAGTACATCGAAAATATTTCGAAAAAAAATGGTCAGGGTGTTTAAGAATAACCAATAGAACCCATTTCCAGTATATTTGGAATTGTTGTCTGTTTGTCTATTTGGATGTGCCTGCATCACGTAAAATATACGAAACCAATGTAGATAAATTATGAATTTGTGCGTAACTGGACGTATTATTTAGTTTTTGTTTCATCACAATGGTTTCACTCTATCAAAAGATATACGAATTTAAAGTGTTCAAGAAGTAAAATATCACGACACACGCAATTAACATACTCGCAACGCCATCTAAAGACTAAAAATAGAACTACGGTTGACAGTTTTACTCCATGTTTGATAGATGACGTTGTGCATTAGACGTTATTTTCTGAATGGTTCTAAATTGTAACGTAAAAAGTTGTTTTGTTTGGGTAAATTGGTGTTGGTTTGGTCTTTGGTTTGAAGTACGAAGTAAAGATTCTACTTGAATTTGGATCAAGTAGTTTTATTTACGTCGTAGTTTGAATAGTGTCATTCGTTCGAAAGTTTGTCTTTGGTTTGCAGTACGTAGTACAGATTCATGAGGAAGGCCATTCGGGAACGAGAAAAAACGGGATCGGCACGTACGAAGTCGCGGGCAAAGTCTAGTTAATTATAAATTTATTTATTTACTAACAAGAACACATTCCACTGTGTATATTGTAGATTATAAATTTTACATTTGTCACACATCTTAAGAAATAGAGTTCAGCCATATGGAAACAGTAAATAATTGACATTCTGTAACAAGTAAAACAGTGCCGATGTTATAAGCTAAAGTTATTATATGAAACCATCATCATGTCATCTCGGTCTTCAGTCCTTGGAGAGATCGGACGGGCTGGTTCAAACTAGAATTATTATTAAAGGGCGAATTTAAGACTACAGGCTCAGCGGCGCGGGCTGGCTCGAGCATGGGTCGGGGCGGATTTGGACGGGGACGTCGCGGCGGGCCTCGGCGGTGAGGGCGGTCGTGGTTTGCGAAGAGTGCTGGTCTCTTTGCGACTCTCTTGGAGGAGAGGGGTAGAGTCGTCGGGTGTGACGAGGATATGCCTCGGTCGGCGTACCTTGGAGATGCGGGAGGGATCGTATCGGGCGGCCGATGCGATAAGGAGGTTACGGTGTTTTACAGCAGTGTCGAAGAAACGCTTGGTTATGCGTTTCATGAACTGCTGTATGATGGGCAATTTGAGATCTACATGTAGAGTCACTGAGTGCGGGCGGCCCATGCGGCCGTATTAATATATTGCTCAGGAGCCACCGAGCCACCGACGACAACGCCGCTAGTGAATTCAAAGTCAAAGTTAAAACGTTTATTTCAATTAGGACATTAAACGGCACTTTTGAACGTCATCATTTACAGTTCAGTAAAATAATAATATAACAATAATAAAGTGACTCTACCGTCCATTCGGAAAGGTAGATTCTTATGGAGAAGAACGGACAAGAAACTCTATAGTTACTCTTTTTAAAAAATGGTTTTACAAAATTTGGTATATAAAAATTAATTTAATATTATGTGAGGACGATGCTCCCAGAGTATGGTACTTATAGGAACAAAGTATTACTAGCAGAGGTAAACTTATTCATTTTCTAAATAAATTTAGGTAAATGGTACTCACATATTTACAAATATTGGAATCATATATTAAACAATGTTTGAGTTATCAGAAAAATAAAAACACAAAAAAGACCAAAGAAACAGTATATCTATAAAGTTAATACATAAATCAACCAGTTTGATTTTGTCTACACCCTTGATTGTCCTATGGAGCAGCACCAGCATGTTTCTTATCCTGAAAGTAATCTTCTAATTTGTAATATGCGTTTTTTACAAAGAGTGCTTTTAACATAAGTTTTGAATTTTCCTTCATTTAGTTCTAATATGTCAGGAGGTATTTTGATGTAACATTTTACACAGTACCCCATGAAAGATGTGTGGACTTTAGCTAATCTAAAAAATGGTTGATCTAATTTGTCTTTATTTCTAGGTTTAAAATATGTATATCACTAATTTTACTAAATATTTCAATTTTTCCGCACATACATAATATTTTCATAAATATATTGGCAAGGGACTGTCATTATATTAATATTTTTAAAAAGTTCCCTAAGAGAATCACGGCGACGCATATGATTAGAGGCTCTGACAGCTCTCTTTTGTAAAATAAATATAGATGTGGGATTTTAAAATGTGTACTTAGTAGTTAGAATAATAAGCATGAGTGAGTGTAAGCGAGACGTTGTATGTGTGTGAGAGAGAGGAAGGATGGAAGGGGAAAAGACAAGATGGCGATAACCGTAGAACCGATAACGTGTACTCTGTGTAATTTTAAATTAATAAAAGTCTAAAATAGTAAATCTGCATTATTTCACCGCCTCAGACCTACAAATTTGGGGGCTCGTCCGGGATATCAAAAAGAAAGGCGGAATAGTACGGCCGGTGAAATAAAAACGACGTGTGCAGATCGGCTACCACGTGCACAGGAACACGCGAACGACGGCGGTTTCTGCGGTAGAAGATTGTCTCAACGACTACGACGAAATGTCCAAACCCGCGAAAGATCGCAGGAGAAGTCGGCAAGAAGACTACACCGACTGCCAGGACGACTGCGATGCGAGAAAGCGTAACGGCAACATGCTTCAGATGACGGCCGAGCTGATACCCAGCTTTAGCGGCCGCGACGACACCTATCCAGTGACGCGGTGGATAGACGAAGTAGAATCCAACGCNGAAAATCCATCATTGTGGTATAGACATATCAGTCGAGTGCAAAGGGCTATAAATAGTACATACCAACGAAGTATAGACACAACTCCGTTTCACCTTATGGTTGGCATAAGTATGAGATGTAAGGAAGACCTACACATATTGGAATTGTTAAAACAGGAAGAGATTGATCAATATGAAGAAAATAGAGAAGAGATTAGAATCAAAGCCAAGAAGCAAATACTACAAGTACAAGATGAGAATAAGAAGACATTCAATGAAAAGCGGAAGCCAAGTACCCAATATAAAGAAGGAGATTTAGTGGCTATAAAAAGGACACAGTTCGGTACGGGGATGAAGCTGAAGCCCAAGTTTCTAGGGCCGTATCGAGTATCAAAGGTTAAGCGAAATGATCGCTACGATGTGGAGAAGGTTGAGCGTGCTACCGAAGGGCCTATTAAAACGTCTAGCTCCGCGGACCAAATGAAGCCATGGCCGCAGTAGGTATTTTCTTTATTTATTTTTGTTGTTAGTAGATAGATGAAAGGTTAAGTAAATAAAACAGAACCCTTTTTATATCAACTGTAATGTTGTAAAGCAAAGTAACTTCTATTTTAAACTGGTATTATTGTAACCTAGTATAGAACAATTCTTGATGTAGGATACGTTCATTGTTCCTTAACTTTAAGATAAGAGGTTGGTTCATTTTGTTATTTAAGCTGAAGATTGAAATTGTAATTAAGGTTGTCTGAGGGCAGACAAATTATCAGGACAGCCGAGTTGTGGGATTTTAAAATGTGTACTTAGTAGTTAGAATAATAAGCATGAGTGAGTGTAAGCTAGACGTTGTATGTGTGTGAGAGAGAGGAAGGATGGAAGGGGAAAAGACAAGATGGCGATAACCGTAGAACCGATAACGTGTACTCTGTGTAATTTTAAATTAATAAAAGTCTAAAATAGTAAATCTGCATTATTTCACC
Source organism: Mamestra configurata (assembly GCA_002192655.3). NCBI lineage: Eukaryota > Metazoa > Arthropoda > Insecta > Lepidoptera > Noctuidae > Mamestra > Mamestra configurata. Next base: position 32,548 of record NDFZ01003808.1, read on the forward strand.
GCCTCAGACCTACATAGATTCAATGTCAGCAGCCCGACCCCACTGCAAAATACCGTACGACATAATGCTGTGAAAGTAACTAAAGTAGACCAAACGTGCGGTTTTTACGTCTGTTAACTGAGTTATTTTTCTAACAGCATACGCGGCTGAGCTTAGACGACTCGCAAGAGATGTTATATGAGGCCCCCATTGTAATTTCTTGTTCAATGTGATACCTAGGAAAACCGTCTAACTAATTTACTCCAGTTTTTCTCCATTCAATTTGATGTCTCATTTGCCACTTTTAACATTTGGTAAAGAAAATCTAATACATTTAGTTTTTTTTTATTTAAAACTAAGTTATTTGCCGTAAACCAATTTTGAACCTGATGAATAGAGCTATTGACGTCATCAAGATTTTGTGAACGTCGGTCTATTTTAAATTTAATTAATGATTTGTCATCCGCAAATAATACCATTTCTGGTTATTTTTTAAGTAATTGGGGCAAATCATTTATGTAAAGTAAAAAAGGAATGAACCCAATATTGAACCCTGAGGAACGCCTATTGTCGTTACGGACCCTAGTAAGTTTACACCGTTTATCTGTCCGCCCATCAAGTATGAACTAAGTTAACCAAGTGCTCTATTCCTAATCCCATAGTGCTCAAGTTTCAACAAAAGCGTCTCATGGTTAACGCAGTCGAACGCCTTCGAGAGGTCACAGAATATTCAAATGGCATCTTGCGACTCTTCCCAGGCGTTGAAAATGTTATTTATTAGGGTGACACCGGCGTCAGTTGTATAACGCCCTTTGGTGAAACCATACTGATGTTCATGAAAGATGGAATTTTTATTAAAGTGACGTAACATCTGATTAAGCATTAACTTTTCAAACATCTTACTGAGAAATGGCAGAATTGACATCGGCCGATAATTGTTGGGTTCTTGAGAATCACCAGATTTGAACAATGGATCGACTTTAATGTGTTTCATGAGATCCAGAAAAGTATTTCTGGATGTCATTCTGCCATATTTAACACTAGGAGTACCTTTGTCTACACTAGTGTTAAATATGACAGCTAAGTAGGGGGCGATAGTTTCAATGATAGATCTACAAACTTTTACAGATATTTCCCAAAGATTTTCTGTTGATTTAATTTTAAGATCTTTAGAAGCTTTTATAATGGACGGGGGGTTTGTATGTTGAAACTTAAACTCCGCTCCGAAGGGCATTTTTTTTATTTTTTTTAAGGATGCGAATTCATCAAATGACTTCTTCCGCTCTGGGTGGAGCGGAAGGTCTTGTCAGACTCTTACTGACTAAAACCCATCCATGTTCCTTTTAAAGCCCTTTCCGATGGGCATACCTTTACATTATTTCTAAGTAAGTCAGCAGAGATCGCAGATGATAAGTTGAGAGCTTCTGTAGTTTTAAGAGGAATATTGGCAAAGAAGTTATCAAATTCCTGAGCTACCTCTGCGTCTGAGTTTATTTGGCCATGTACAGTATTTAAATTAAATTTAGTTTCACGCTGTTTCTTCCTACCTGTTTCGTTATTTATTATTTTCCAAGTAGTTTTTATTTTGTCGTCTGCTGATTTTATTTTATTGCTAATATGCAGAGCTTTTGCTGTTTTGCATACACTTTTATGTTTTTGAATATTTTGCAACATACTTATGAAAACTTATACTATTCATATGCTGCCTTAGGCCATACAGTTCATATAGCTTTTCCCTGCTTATACGAATGCCTGGAGTTGCCCAGTCGCTAAATAAGAACTAAGTGTAAATACTTTTAGACTTAAGAGGAAAAGTGTCATTAAATTGCGTGGAAAAAACTCGGCATAGAACTCATTAGGGTCGTCTATGTTATTAAAACTATGAGCACCTAGTTTGCTAGCCAAAGTATTGTTAAGTTTCTCCAATTTTTTTTTCTGTAATTGGTCTAAATTTTATAAGAATATTTTTTAAAGGTATGTACGTTCAAAACGTTATTGCTTGTCCGCTGTGATCAGATAGCAACTTATTTACAATTTCTTTATGTAAGTAATCACAATTACAAAATATATTGTCTATACAAGTTGAAGTAGAAGCTGTCACACGGCTTGGTTCAATAAAAACATTTGACAAATTAAATCAATCAAAAAGACTCAAAACCTGATACTGTTCGAGTTTGTTTCTAATAAGTTAATATTAAAGTCGCCACAAATAATGATTGATTTACTACTAGTACTTACTTTTATTTAACACCTCTTCCATTACAGTATCAAACACAGCTGGTAGATTCTGGTAACTCGGAGGTCTGTAGATGCATACCACAACATGCTTATCAAGCTCAACACAGGACAATTCAATGGTGTGCTCAACCGACAGTTTAACAATATCCTTTCTTTATTTTGATTTAATCAAAGTTTTAATTTAAATTAATGACCCACCATGTATCATGCGTTGTCGGCTAAAATTACTACCTACACAATAATTCTCATAATTAATGGATTTTTTCATAGGATTTTTTTTCATAGGATTTTTACAATGATCTAAATTGCCAGAAGATACCTTGTTATTATTCACTAATAATAATTGGTTATTAGAAGGGCAACTTCTGTTGTCTTGCAGTTCAATTTAAAGAATTATATAATTGGACGTGCTCCCACGACGATCGCCTTGGATCCACTAAGCGGCGGACTGACTGCAACTAGTTTTATGTAGCGAGGCAAACGTGGCGATTGGCTAGTCATATTACTCAGGCAGGTATCTAGCCAATTAGGTTTAAGAAGTGTTCAAATTATACATATTAGGGTGTCAAAATAAAATCATCATTCTCAAAATTGGTGTTTATTTAAATAGTCCAAGTAGAACCCATAACTTAATTGCTGGAATGCCCTGACTATCTCAATAAATACATTATTGAATTTATGATTGAACCCTATTTTTCTGAATTCGAGGTTGTATTTTTGTCGGTCCACTGTGTGTTTAATACTGTTCAGGCGTGATAAACCTTTCGACCTAGTCTTCTGTCGGTCTACTTCGTGTCGGGATGACATTCAATCGGTCAACTGTTAGTTGAACTAGTGTTTTGTCGACCAAATGAATGTCGAGACAGCGTTCTGTCGAGGTAAACTACATCGGCTTACTGTTCTGTCGGTCTACTGCAGGTTGGTAAAAGGATCTGTCGAGATAGCGTTGTTCGGGATTTTATTCTTCGGAGCAATGTGGTACAATCGCCACGGGGTAGCTAACCAGAACGGTTCGCATGCCCGTGTGGTCAGGACGTATGTTGCCTGCCTTCACCTGCTCGGCAGAGCAACCCCTCGTCCTGACGACGGCGGCCACCACCTCCTCCTCCGTGACGGAGTTGTCCCGGCCCAAAATACTTGGTGGGCCTGGACACTCGGGCATCGTCCGCATTAAATGACGCCCTTAGCCTTTCGGCCAGAGCGTCTGCGGCGGGCCGCTGGCAGCTCCGGGGATATCCAGCATCAGGGCCCAGCAGTCATGGTGATTCTTAGCCGGAGGCCCCTAGCTCCCCAAGGTTCACCGCTTCCTTCGCCTTGGAGAGCACGTCGCCGTACGTCACGCCCCTCTTCACCGCGTCTGGCTGTAGTGTTACCACTACAGCTGCGGTCTTCGGGGCGCGGAGCCTAGCCGCTACACTTTGCGCTTTGCGCCGCCGCTTNGCCTAGCTTGGGATTGGATGACCGTGTGTAAGTTGTCCCAAGATATGATAATTATTTTGGTTTTTTTATTTATTTTTTTCAGGTAAGTACCTGGTATTTGCTAGAATCTCACGGGTGTGAACCAAGGTGAAGATCCTAGTTATTATTATTATTCGATGGCAAATTACTCTGCACTGCGGTAAATTGTTATCCAAATCCAATTTTTAACTATTCGGCAAATATTTAATATGTCAGCTTTTTCGTACTTAGGTATGTATATTTAAATAGATTGAGTGCAATAAACTGTTGAATATTTGTTTTGGAATAACACCTGTTGTTGATACTACTATTGGGACTATTGTGACTCTATTCATTTTTCAAACTCTGATAATTTCCTATTGTAACTCTGGGTACTTAATGTTTTTTTCTGTGATGTTTTTTTATATATTATGAGTGTTTGGGACTGCTATATCTATTATGTTCGTGTGTTTGTTTTCTTTATCAACAAGTGTAATATCTGGTCTGTTGTTATATATTGTGTGATCTGTAATTATGGTGCGATCATAGTATACTTTGTAAAATTGTTTTTCTAAACCGCTCTTGGTGAATATTTGTATTACTAATGGGTCTTGCATGAGTTTAAGTTTCATTGCGAGTTTTTGGTGGATGATGTTAACTATTTGATTATGTCGGTGAGTGTAGTCGTTTTGAGTCAGTGTCATACAAGCTCCTGTGATATGCTGTATTTTTTCAGGTTTTGCTGTGACATTTTCTGCATAGATCATTCCTAACTGTACTATATTTTACTATGTATTTTCTATAATTCTTTGTATTTATGACTTGGTCTTGAATGGCTAGCATAAATCCTTCTGTTTCAGAAAACTGGCCAAAGTGCAGTGGTGTATATTTTTTATCTATCTCGACTATTGTTTTGTGTAATTGACTGCTATTCTTTTTCCTATTAAAAAATTGTTTTGGGTTTATTATCTATCTTTTGTGAGAATGTGATATTTCAATCAATCTTCTGCCTCCTTCCTTTCTGAACATAACTCTAGAATAGAACTCTTTCGATTGCTGATTTGGGATGATGATANAAAACTGGCCAAAGTGCAGTGGTGTATATTTTTTATCTATCTCGACTATTGTTTTGTGTAATTGACTGCTATTCTTTTTCCTATTAAAAAATTGTTTTGGGTTTATTATCTATCTTTTGTGAGAATGTGATATTTCAATCAATCTTCTGCCTCCTTCCTTTCTGAACATAACTCTAGAATAGAACTCTTTCGATTGCTGATTTGGGATGATGATATCTATGTTGAGTAAGAATTGTTCTAGTTTTAATTTCGAGTGCATGCAATTCTGTGTTTGACCATTTAATGACGCCGAAAGAATAAGTTAGTATGGGTATAGCATAAGTATTTAAAGCCTGAAATAAATTTTTACTAGCTAGGTACATTTTACATAGTGAATGAATTCTTCTAAAATATTCTTGTTTTAGTTTATCTTTAATGTTTTTGTGTTCTAACAGTCGTGCTTGGTTGTATC
>NDFZ01003809.1:0-37747 GCA_002192655.3 Mamestra configurata
TGACTGTACTCCTGCCTGCACGACTTACTGTTATTGTACTTGTACTCTTAATGTTGACCCTCTTTAATGTTTTTGATCTGTAATGTAATTTTGAATCGACCCCCTCGGTTATTTTAGTGTAATGTATTTTCGTAAATATATTCATAGAGCGTGGCAAGGCTGTGTGCATTGAGGACATTTTTAACGCAAAATTAGTTTAGTTTTATTGAACATATCATTGACATGATTGACATCATCCTAGCAACGAAACACCAATCATTTTATGAGAAACTTTTGGATTGATTTTGGAAATTGTTTGCAATGTTTATGGATCGTATTAAAGATACAAAGGTAGACAGATTTAATGTTTCTATGAATAAAAATGAAATCAGTTCCTTTGCCACACCTTAGATGAATACTAGTTGCATGATCGTGTAGGCACGAGCTGTTTGCATCCCTTGGTTTGTTTAACTCTCTTATTTTCTGCTCTGTGATAATTTTCTGAACCTTCTTTTATCTTTTATGTTAACAACATTAACCTTCACCATTATACGGACTGTCGACTGTCACATTTCAACAAGAGGTTTCCACCCAACAGTGTCGATGTGAACTTATTAAGAATTGCGACTCTGGCTCCAAAACAAAATACAATATTAAAAACGAACAAATTATAGACCTGTCTAAGTGATTACATATTCCCAAATACATAAACTGTACTGAGACGCAAGCTTTTACTGTTTAAACAGATTTTTTATCTAAACACAGTACAAGAGGCATATTCATAGATGCCATAGCGTACAGTTCTAAACCAACTGTAATATTCAGAGAAACACGCGCCGTACTTACACTATTCACAGTATTTGTTGATATAACCACGCAGTATGACAAAGTAACTAGATCACAATTTATATTTAACAGAACAGATTTATATATACTTTGCTGTGTCTAGATAAAAATTATACACGCTGACTGTTTTGTAGTTTCGCAAACGGAGCCTGCTTAAGATCTAATCATAAATCGAATAAGTCCAGTCCATACGCGATGGATTTCATACAAATTCGACTGCATAATTAACGAAACTCATACTAATTTCATTTAATATACAGGTTTGCAGTATACTTTATCGTAGTGTACCTAAGTAAAAGTTTGTGATACTACTATCAGTCAGTGTGTTAATATTATCTTAGTTCAAAATCATCACACCACAAAAGTATTCAACTCCATGCAATGTATGCTATTATTGTTGTATGTCCCCCTAAAGACACTACATATAATGTCCTGCAAGCGACCTAAACAACCCCTGCCCCATAGTCGTCGTCTCATTTATTTTATTTTATTTTTTATAGTGTGGTAGATAGTTACACAAATCCTGAACGAAACTGAGCTTTCTAGAACAATGTTCATTTAATTGTGGCTGTAATTACTTAATTCATTTGTTATTTTGAATATTGAAGCTTTTAAGCTCATTAATTTTATTAAAGTTTTAGTTGAGTTAACTACAGGCCACAAACTAATGAGCGTATAGTTATTATGGACGTTTTAATTCAAAACCACGTCGTTGTTTCATAAAAAAAAGCATGATATACTTATTAACTGCGACTTACGTAGTTTTAATTTTTTTATATAAATTAACTATTAGCATAACGAAATGATGGCGTGGTTGATATAAATGTAGCTTCTCTTCACGCTTCTATCACTTACTGTTTTGTTTAACCCTGTCGTGACCTTTTTCATTCAATATTTTATTATGAGTTACTTCCATCTGGTCCCAGGTGTTAAATAAGACTTCAAATTGCTGTTACTTCTGTCTTTTCCTTACTTATAAGATGAGCTTTTTGAAAATTTGCTTTTAAAAAAAATACAAGCCAATGTAAAGTTTTTTTCAAGTTTTAACACGAAGCTTAAAAATAAATGACATCTTGCAATTTTCCAACTTTACAAGCTTTGAGACTTTCTGAGAACTCGCTTCTGAAGCTTCTTTCTTTGTTTTTCAAACTGCAAATTAATTTGGTAGATGCACCTTGCGCGTGGCTGAGTGGGCCGGTGTTATAATACACTTGTACGGTTTCAGGCATATAGTGGTCTGTGGACACATAACATACGAATCAGTGAGCCATTTTTTAAAAGACTTCCTTCATGAGGACAGAGAGGATGTGGACGTCGAAGTTGTTTTTTTACACAGGTATGTATTTAAACGATAAGCTAGTTTTAAGTGAAATAAAGAAATCATGAGATGATAGACAAATGTGACTTAAAATAAATTCAACACGAACGTCACAAATTGATCCTTTTGTCTATAATTTTATTGAACAAGAATATTAGTCTGATCATCGCGCATGACGATATATTGATGAGCGATGATCTGAACGTCTGATGATTATGCTAATGATAAAGCAGCGCTCATTGGACATGCGGTAGAAGAATATTGAAAAAAATGTAGGTTTTTATGAAGTTACATTTTTTTAAATACTCTCCTACCTGACATGTTGCGCAATATCAGAAATATGTAATATTAGAAACTATTGATAAGTATATTATAAGATGAAAAAATGTTAACATCAAAATATACTGAAAAATATTATTATTGCGATGATTCATAATATCAAGTACCTAAATAAATAAAAATGCTGAACTAGTTATGAAACTCGCTGGCAAATGATAACTGTGTACTGTGGGAGCAAGTCACTTGTCACGGTGTGACGAGTGCTGTGTGACGTAGCATGTGCGACGCTGTCGAGGTGGTGTGTCATGTCATCAAATGTGATCGACGACGCTTTCAGAAAAGAGCCCGACCTTGAGCTGGAAGGTCTCCTCAAGCGTCACTACACCACCGTCGAGTTTTTTCAGGGTACAATGATGAATGCCGTCGACCTTGAACGAGTCAAGGTTAGAATACAACCATAGAGCAGGCATTAGATTAACGCACGGCCGTAATTCTCATTGACGCGTCTACGTGAATCAGTACTTTTTTTATTTATTTATATGTGCATAAAACAGAACTCTTTCTTCTGTAAAGACGCTGTTTCATAGTCACAGTAGGTATTGATCACTTTGGTAACGTTTATCTTGTGATTATTTTGATGCAATCATTGCTTCTCACGGTGTTGCGAGGTCGCCCGCACCTGGGGTGCTGAGCGACCCCGCACCACCACACGACTGCGTATTTTGGTACATAGAGTTGCATGGTAAGGCCTCGCCAGGCGGCGGACTGTCCGGTAACCATGGCCAGCGGTGTTAACTGAGCGTTCATGACAGGAAACCGCCCGACCTGGAGCTCGAAGGCCTGTTCAAGAGACACTTTACAACTGTGGAATTCTTTCAAGGCACCATTATGAACCCAATCGACCTTCAGAGGGTGAAAGTAAGTAGCAATGCACACACGGAAATAATCAAAATGGGCGTGGTGTCGGTTTGACGATGTAAGATATTGTCTAGAGTAGAGCGATGCTCGATCTAACCTGTCGCAAGTTGTGCGCGGCGCCCGGCGCGCTGGTGCCGGGCGCCGCCGGCTGTGGCTGTGCTGCTGAGTGTTGTCGGCAGCGCGGCGCGTCCCCCGACCCGCCGCGCTCAGCCCGCCCACCATGTGTCTGATTGGGTGTTGTTGCAATGCTGGCCCGTTTGTCACTTCGATATCGATTTCCTGTACGTTCCGATGGCAATATTGGCATTAATGGCTGCCGAAGAAAGGGTTTCCATTTCAAAATTTAACATTTTTATACGTAGTCAAGTACAGTTATCGATTGTCGATATTGTTGGGTAAGTTGGCATGGCTTATGGAATGTTGGCGCTTGTCTGCATGTTAACTTCTTCTTTAAAAAACACCTGCTTCTTATAAAATGAAAACCACGCAGAGAAACTCATTCAAGTCTAACCCAATTGGTTTACCGAATTCAAAATTTACTGTAATAATCGAATCGTGGTGCTCATTTTTATATTTTCGGCCAAAGATCCGCATGCGCAATCTTCACGCTTTTGTAAACCTCCGCTTGATAGAACGTAGATCTAAACTAAGTAATTACTAGAATAAAGTCTACTAAAATGTTCTCTGTCTTCCCTCCTAACAATAGATGTGTAAAACTAACTTTTCGGTAACTTAGTGTATTCACGTTTGATTGGTAAGTGTTGTGACCCTATCAGTGTTTTATTGCTTACCGCAAATCAAAATTCCCCAAATTGCATTGATATAACGTAACTTGCTTGGAAAAGTCCAATGCAACCCAAAATTCTAATCAAGTATATCCAGATTATCTGTTTAGTATTCCAATTCGAACCTCATTCTTGTGAAAAAAATTGTAAATTATACCCTGAGCTGCAGCTTGATTAAAAAACTGTGTCATAGAGATGGTATAATGGGGCTCACTAACGGCGATCGCGGATACCTTTACATCACTGGCCTTCACATCTTTTAAAGACAAAATCCAAACTTGCTATCGCTTTTAACGCCTTATTCCATCCACCATCTTTGTGACACGCGTTTTCCGACGGAAAACTATAATACTTTCTACAATTAGGTACATGAAGCAGATGCGTGTCTGGTGCTAGCCAACAAATACTGCCAGGACCCTGACGCGGAAGACGCCGCCAACATCATGAGGGTCATCTCCATCAAGAACTACTCCGACGACATCCGGGTCATCATCCAGCTGATGCAGTACCATAATAAGGTGGGTTAGCAGAGTTTGGGGAAAGGAATGCTAAAATGCATTTAATTGGAGTAGAGAAGAAACCATAGAGAAAGCGACAGACGGGTGTTGTGGAGCATCTTGAGAGAGGCCTTTGTATGTCAAGCAGTTGATTGATTGAGTGGATTTATGTTAAACAGTCGTCTTCAATACTTCTAGAAAAGTATCGTATGCTGTTCCAGGCCTATCTCCTAAACATTCCATCGTGGGACTGGAAGCAGGGCGACGACGTAATCTGCCTGGCGGAGCTGAAGCTCGGCTTCATCGCGCAGAGCTGCCTCGCGCCCGGCTTCTCCACCATGATGGCTAACCTCTTCGCCATGCGCAGCTTCAAGACGGTCAGCCTCCTTCTTTCTACACCCCACACCTCTATAAACATGCTCCTCAAGTACTTTCAGAGACCGACCTTCGACCCTCAGACGGACGACGCTTACAGTCGCTCTCTGAACGTACCACAAGTTCTAACGATACTATGCGGCATTTCCACAGTCACAAGAAATGGCTATATGGACTAATGACTACATGCGAGGTACCGGCATGGAGATGTACACCGAGACACTAAGTTCTACGTTTATCGGGATGCCGTTCAAACAGGCCGCAGAGTAAGTGGGCAAGGAACGAGACGCTTTCAATAATGTGACACCAGACAATCGTCACACACCAAACTTTATACTTTCAAGTGTTTGAGCATTCCATATCGTGATTACAGGACAATCAACACTAACCAACTACGAAACGCATAGCTTATCATTTTAGTGTTTTTGTTAATTTTGTTTGCCAGCTTACCGTCTGTGGTTTTAAATAAATATCAATGTTTTTTTTTTCGATTTCATTGTCATAGGTACTGCACTGAATAACGTTTTACAAATAATATAGGGTTTTGATTTACTAATTATGAATAGTTGTGTAATATAGCCGACGAGCAGCGACGAGTGTGGCCGAGCGGACGCGATAGCCCGTCGAGTGGCTATGACTAACATGGCACGAGCTTTAGCGTCTCCTATTGGTTGATTGCAGTCCCCCGACACACAAGCTTGGCAGAACGATTACCTGCAGGGTACTGGCTGCGAGATGTACACCGAAACACTGTCGACATCCTTCACGGGGATGAGCTTCCCGCAAGCGAGCGAGTAAGACTCCCCTCGATCCTTGGGCGCCTGCACCGCACTGTAGACACTGTGTGCCGACTTGCTAACCCTAGCTACCCAGTGTGCACTGATAACCGATATAACGAGTAGGCTGGATATGATTAGAACTAAAATGTCTTTCTGATTTTCCAGAATAGATTGTGCATGTTGAATGGGTAATATGTTAGTCAATTATTGTTATTAGTGGTATGTATTTAAGACTACTTTTCGAGTGTTTAGTAAACTACATTACATTTTCTCACTCAGGGTACCTACAATAAAATGAATTAATTTGACTTTTGATTAGTGAAACTCACGATTCCATAAAATTACTTCAGTGCAGTAAAAAGCAAAATGTATATATTCTGTCAGATATGAATCATTGTCTTGACGCACTTTGTCTTGAGCTTCATTGCACACTTTTCTATTAACTTTATTAAAACTATCATCTACTTGAAGTGAGTTATTCTCAGGTTTGGGTACTTCATGGTTCTTCCTCCTACTATCGCTTTCTCTGTCGTACACCTTAGATTCGCTGAACACAACACACTATGTAGAAAATGCACCATAGGCTTTAAAATATGCATGCTTATACGTAGATATTCGTATAGTATAGTACATATTGTATTTTTGTAGTAAGTACTTAAAGTAGCTGAAAATGTTCAGTAGAATGCAACTTTGCTGTCGTCTTTAGCATGAAATAGAACCTTAAATATTTTAATACCTATATACAATGAATTTAACGTGTAAGTAGGTTTCTTACTTTAAATGGTTGATTCGTAGAGAAGACAAAGTATATTACCAAAAGCGAAAGATCAGAAGTATCACAGAAACCGTAGCTCAAGTTATAATTTCTTGAACGAATTAGATTCAACCCGAATAGATTACTTACATACAGTATACAGTAAGAAAACAATACTACATTTTTTTTTCTAATTGGGAGTTCATGATTAAGTTAAATGTATCAATTTGCTATTTTTTGTGAGTATATAATACATATATCATTATAATTCAAACTGTCACTATTTTTACGAGTACGAACGCACCAACTGCTTACAACAAAAATAAACCAAACAATCTTGAACGTTAGAATCGAAAGACTCATATAAAAACAAAAAAAAATCCTCCCACTGCGGCAGTCCGGTAAAAAAACACAAACCAAATAATTTTTGGAACACTTGGTGCTCTCATTCCATATGTAAAATCTGCATGTTCTTTAGTAAGAGCACTCACACGGATCAACGAACATGANACAAAAAAAAATCCTCCCACTGCGGCAGTCCGGTAAAAAAACACAAACCAAATAATTTTTGGAACACTTGGTGCCCTCATTCCATATGTAAAATCTGCATGTTCTTTAGTAAGAGCACTCACACGGATCAACGAACATGAAGTCATAAAGCTGCATAGACTTGAGAACAAGCCGGTACATCACGTCTATCCTCCAGGTTGTGCTTCACGAAGCTCAAGCTGCTGTTGCTGGCGATTGAGATCAAGGGAGAGGAGGGCGCCGACAGCAAGATATCAATCAACCCACGCAGTGCCAAGATACACGCTAACACACAGGGATTCTTTATCGCACAGTCTGCAGATGAGGTTAAAAGGTAAGTCATGAGCTTTATCTTTTTCTTCGATTGCAACTCATAGATGCTAGTAGTGCAAGGAACTTCGCTTCTCTTACAGAGCATCTTTCCAAAGACAACAATGTTGTTTTCTGGCTGGCATCTTTCGTTTACCACTTTCTTCAATTTTAACTTGTGTTGAAGATGTAGTGTCAGTTGCCGTCTTAGTACTGACTACAACTATTATCATTCCAGAGCTTGGTATTATTGCAAGGCCTGCCACGAGGACATCAAAGACGAAACGCTCATCAAGAAGTGCAAATGCAAAAACTGTAAGATCACTGTATTGCTATCATTACTAATACCTTACCTAACATAGCGAGACAATCTGTACAGAATTCTCTACATACAATACTTTAAGCTAACTTCTTAACTTAATACTATTCTGTGACATTCTTTCTGGAAATATTAATGTTGTAATGAACTGTGTCCCGTAATCTGTGTGTCACTTACACACGTGTGAGCACACGATGTTCGCCGTACACGTAGGCAGTAGGCAGGAGCCCTGGCGGCGCCGTCGACACAGACTCGCTCGACCTCACACTGTTTTCTTTCTATTTGTGCGACATTAATGAATATATTGTTCGGCTAAACTTTTAGTGACCGCGCACCAGCGGAAGGTTGGAGCCGACATAGGTAACTTGCACCACACCTAACCTCACAACTTGACGTTTTCCGATATTTATTTTTCGTGTCTATAATTTTGTTGAGTTGCTTTAGTGGTGTTGCGTCCGTACCTCACTGACTGGATCGGCTGCAAGGCATTATCTTGACCCGTGCTCGTTCACACCCTATAATTTAGCGATCATTGTGTATGTCCGCTCGCTCGTGAATGGATTCCGCCACAAGATGAAGCACTCCGACACTTCACCATTTTTCTGCCTTTTGAGATATTACTCGCTCTGTTTCTGTATCAATTGAGAGGATTTAGTGCATCATACAATACCGCTTAACATTCACACCCAATCAGGACCTGTACATAGTATCACACAGCAGTCACTTGTCAAAATTGTATCAGGACACGCACCGCGGAGAGAATCAACGAGAGTTGAACACATTGCTATGATGCACTTCTGAGCCCAGCACAGACAGTACATGCATGTGAACATTAATAATATGTAGAAATAATATCGCAAACTGCAAGTGCACCGTCATGTCCCCAAACACTTAGATATAATAATATAAATATGAATCCACGAAAGCATGTCTCAGAACGAAAGGAGTGAAGATCTCAAACTGCTGATAAAATTGCCCATCGAGAGTGAGCTTTGGAGGACAAAGACTTATGACGACAGTTCCGGCTTGTCTGTGCTAACGACCGCGACAGTGACTAACACAGGGAGGAAACTAAATGCAGTCACGATCCATTACATTCATCCACGCTTTTGACAGAATCAAATTCTACCGCTCAAACATCTAGCTTCACTGCACAGAATTTGATTCTACCAAACTCATTAACAAAATTAAATCATAAATGTTAGGAGCGTACATTCGTTTTGTCAGTGTTTGGATTTTTACAGATGTTGGAATGATGATGATGCAGACTGGGATGGTGAAACAAAGTCTAAATACGTACCGTGCTTGTCTCGACGGTACGGAAACGAAATGACAAATATACCGTATTACCGTACCTTACACACGTATAGTTTGTTTGCATCAACTAACCATTGCTATGGACGAGTTGAAACTGGGCTACAATATACCTATGCTAATACACGAAAAAACGACACACGCAACTAGTATAGTGCAGCTAGACTAAGACACTATATTAACTACAGCTCGCTTAATATACGAAAGATATAGGTAGAGAGTATTTCAGAGTAAAACACTGTTCACGTCTGCAACCCCAATAGGAAAACCGACCTCTATTACTAGCCAGCCCAAACTGAGCAGTCTCTCCCATACTAATATACCTAATATGTTCCATATCCTTGTCAAAGACCCCAGTTTGGGCGATAGTAATGGGAAGTCGAACATAAGTGCGTCGTCATCAACTACTTCCTGCTCAGAGATAACTATCAGCTTTGCATCTCTGTCTGCATTAAGATCTATGATTTGCGTATCTTCTGTAACACCCACAATTTAAAACAGGTGAAAATGGATTGTGTAACAAGTGAGCTAAACGTATTGTTTCTCGGTTCAGTGGCTACGTTCAGGAAGGGCGTACGAGCCGTCCAGATGGTTGGCAGGGCAAGTACGTAACCTCAATGTTAAGATTCAGTGTACATGTCAATGTGATGTTTATACGCGACATGTGGGGCGGGTGACTCCCGGCCACTCTCGCATAGCAAACGTGTCCTGTTTATCATTGTCTTGTCTTATACGTTTCTATATGTGCATTTATACAGCAGTTAGATGTTTGCCTCTCTATTAGCCGATATTTAAAACATCGAGAGACATTATGTGATGTCGTTTATTTATTTTGGTGTTGTTGTTATTATATTATTATATCTCAAAATATTTTTCTAGGAGTATTTTGATCCCTGATTTTCTGCATCGACATAGTCCCTCTGATATTGATGTTGTGAAGTAATAGATTTTACAAGAAGTTAATTTGTAATTTATTTATGCTTTGAAAGTTGAAAAGATGATTTAATGATCCCCTGCATAGGGAACGTTTAGATGCTCCCGCCTCGATAGAACCGCGAGGACCCAGCAGTGGTATGCTGCTGCGTCCGATCTGCCGAACGATTTGGTATACTCGCCTTACTGTTATCACATCCCTGTAATATTTACGATTCTGTAATTTCATTTGAGCCATCAGTTCTTAGTACGCTCAACGCCATTCTAATCACTTCACATTTTCATACCCTCATATCCTTTGCAT
Organism: Mamestra configurata; assembly: GCA_002192655.3. Classification (NCBI taxonomy): domain Eukaryota; kingdom Metazoa; phylum Arthropoda; class Insecta; order Lepidoptera; family Noctuidae; genus Mamestra; species Mamestra configurata. Next base: position 10,238 of record NDFZ01003809.1, read on the forward strand.
TAGTCATGGTAATTCCTAGGGTTTTAAATTCATTTAATTCAAGATGTGAAACATAATATTATAGCACGTAGAGCTTGTCTAATAGTTAGATACTTTCGTTTTGTGTGTCGTTTGTATTCGTAGCTTTATGTTTGTTGCATGTGTGGTGGTAGGTATGTTATGTTAACTGTAGCATTAATTAGTTGTGACTATAACTTTGATTTTTAATAAGTAATTTGATTGTGTATCGGTTTCATCTTCAGCTTTCTTTGGAGCTTCTCTCTGGACGTACACGAGCCGTAACTTTGTGCTAACTTCTTTTTCTAACACTATAGAGTCAAAACACCTATTATATTAATCTTTACGTTCCAATATTTAAATGCTAATTGCTTTCAATATTTCACAAGATGAAACCGATGATTGTACTATTGAAGTGATCTGAGTCAATATGGACAGACCGGCCACACGCTGTACGATATCGCGATGTGCTGTAAGAACTGTATTTACTGAGTGGAGTGGAATGCGAACTTGTGCTGATGTTTTGCAGATGATCACCATCCTCCCCCCACCTTCACGCCGCCAGAGTTGCCCAAGAAGGTCCATGTTCGAGGTACATCTCAGGCTCCGAGCCGAGTGATTTTTTTTTTCGTTTTTCTTTTAATCATCGGCCCACTGAACCATTTGACCGGCAATATGCTTCGTCCTAGGTTACCGGAAGGTACCGTGCACCTAGTTGCTTTGTCACGCATTATCTCATAGCGAGCACTGACAACTGGCGCCACCTCGGGGTTATGCGCTTCTCTCGCATGTACCCGGCTGAACGTAGTGACACGACCCGCGCCGCTCCGCCGAGCGACACTTCTAAACTAACAGCCTCACACTAAATTTCACAAAAGTTTTCCGACTAACAAAATTGTAATGAACACGAATTAAATTCATTTTGTTTTTATTTTACTTTTGCATTCACTATTTCAATGAGTAATGAGTCAACGACGATTGAATTGTTTCCATCGATCTGTGCTTCTTGGTAAACTCTAAAGCGGATGTATGATCATTTGTGGTTTGTACCCCTCTGCCGCGCATTGCAAATATTCATGGCATTGCATTTATTTGTCTGAATGATTAAATACCTACCATATTAAGTTAAAGAGTTGCCAATTCATGGATAATGTTATGTTGTTGAAAAGCCTGGTTGTAATGATCAAGAAAACGGTCCCAGCCGCTCTGATTATATTACAATTAGAATAATTCTTTGAAATGTATAATTTCAAACCTTATTAAATGTTGTCCAAAATTGGCGACGCTAAAGTGAATGCTATGTGGGTACCTACATCTATGCTTTTGTTGTAGAATATTGATTAAGAATACATAAGTAATTATTTAAACACATTTTAATTGAACCCAAGTAATTTTTAAATAAAAAAATCAATTTGAATTGCTTTAGATTTTTCAATAAATTCAGTACAAATTTAGATATCCTTAGATTTCCGAAAAATGCAATTTTAAAAGTAAATTTAAATTCAATACTCACAAGCTTTGCTGCTTATACAACTTCATTGCGTAACATTTTTGCGTAAATTGTTCTTATTGCCTTTCAGGCGAAATTGCGAGGGAAAGAGGGGAGGATACTAGTTGTAAGTATGAGCTACATATACCTACATATAATATACTATAGCAAACTTCATCATTCATCATCAGCAGAATGGTGTACCATATAACAGGTATTGTTGTTTTTAAGTTGTTGTTTGTATCAGGAACTTAACTGAAGTTGTGGTTTTCTCAATATATTTTTTTATTTGATAAGCTCGCGTCGAAATACCAACCAAAGAAAATCTTGCAACTTTAGTCTACGCAAAGTAGTTTGATTATTTCAGAAATTATGATACTGTCAATTATTTAGATGTCAACCATGGAATGGATATGTTTTGCCGGAGGCCACAATTTTAACTAGACAACGCAATTTTAACTGACAATTTTACAACAACAAATTCATGGTCACAAAAAGATGATCTGAAAACAACAAAGGTTACTNTATTATCTGACAATTTTACAACAACAAATTCATGGTCACAAAAAGATGATCTGAAAACAACAAAGGTTACTCCATATATCTGAGATCACTTGGGTTAGACAAGACGAAAATACAAACACGAAAAATAAACTATCCAGGCGCTTATATAACACACTGTTCTTTAGCAAGACTACCTCACAGACATGGAGACAAATAAGGACGACGATATTTATCTAAAACTAGAGATGTTATAAAAGTAGAGACAACCGAAACAACACAGAAAGCTTAANTGCAAGACTACCTCACAGACATGGAGATAAATAAGGACGACACACTACAAAGCTGATATTTATCTAAAACTAGAGATGTTATAAAAGTAGAGACAACCGAAACAACACAGAAAGCTTAAAAGAATCTAAGTCAAGGTTTTCTTCCTTTAGTAATAAATCGCAATCACCGGAACGCAGCGCCGACCACGCTGCTGTCCCCGATGGCGAATCAGCTGATGAATACCACCACCACGAGGCAGGTCAACAAGGTCAAGCCCAACGTCAACAGGGCCCCGCCCGATACGTGAGTCTACCGCAGAAACAATAACCTTTCCGTTTTAATTAATAAATGTTAACGAGTGGTGGTACATGGTGTAGCTTAGAGTATCTCACTTGGTGTTACGAACTCATGATAGAATCTCAGAAGTTGAATACTCTTTCAAAATACATTTCTATCTTTGGGAAACTTTTTCTATTTCCTTTCATACACATGAAAAAATTAGCGTTGAAGAATCATCTTCTGTATATCTTTAATATTGCCATGAACTTAACTAAGATTTCCTTCAGTCATGTATCATCACTCCCAGTTAAATAACGCTATAATTGGAGCTTTCTCTGGAGCCAAGCAACACGTTCCGTGTATTAATTTTATTTAAATCCAATGTTTTAATTTTGTCGACATTCGGCTTCAGAAAATTATTGAAATAAGCCGATCTAAATTCCAAAACATAGTCCAACCTATAAATACAAATTTCAATTAAAATAATGAATATAAATACATTCCATAAAGTCTCTTCTTCTATCCTTGATTTCTCTTTCTATCGCGGCTTGTTATTCGAGTATTTTATTTTAGCACGACGTGCACAACGCACTAAATTGATATATTACTGTTTGCACATTTATTTCCTAAAAAAAAAGAAACGGAGACGACTCTTTGACCCTGTGTTACAGGAATCCCCAGGATCAAGATACCAATTACCAGGCCTATCACCTTGCCTACGAAGTGAAAAAACTCATGTAATTGAAAATTATTCAGCTAGATCATTTTATTATCAGTAGTTTTGATATTTGCAAAGTACTTAAATTCTTTTACACGAGTTAAGTCAGCAATGTGTCAATGTTGCCTACATTGGGTGTGTATTGCACGGTCCTCGGACGTAGCAGTGCAGACAACTGCGCAGACTTTTCTCGATTAAGTTCGTAGAGTAGTGCTTGCCTCACTTGTCAAATATTTTAGTTCGAATACGTTCAGGAGTTTATTTTTTAAATTTTACTGTGTACTGCACTTGAATTCGGCACGACACACAACTACAGCATGTTTTTGTCACTATTCTGTTAATACACATTTAATATTTGTCTGCGATGCGCATTCCTGTACATAAAGTAGTTTAGATATTCTTGATTTAAGTACCTACCTACAAAGCAATCAGTAGTTTCAGATTATTCACTTGTAAAATAAAACAACCCTCAGAAACAATACGATTCTGCTCAAAAATTCAATTTTAACCGATTTAAACCAATTCAGTAAAATATCCCACTGCCCAAGAATCCACTGTAGTGTATTAGATAGAAGCTATCTTCTGTAGTGGCTATTCTGGCTGTTCTTATCTCTTCATATTCCCCCATACTGCAACATTGATCTAACTTAGCCCTAAACCTTTCAATTCCCTCTACTAGATTAAATTGGAAACAATAAATAAAAAGTATAAAATCATCTACATAAACACAATTTGTTCAGACTCACGAAAGTGTATTTGATAGAATCCTTTTCTAAGATCCGACTTTTGTACAGGCCAACGAGTAGAAGCAGTGGTGGTAATCAAAACAGCAATGGCGTCAGTTTGCCCGCGGGCTTGGCTGACGATCAGTCGAAAGATTTCGACTTCGAAAAGACTGAAATGAAGTACGACTCCACTGGGATGTTCCATTGGAGCCCTGCAAGGAATTTGGAAGATTGTATATTAGTAAGTATCTTTACAAGTTTAAATAGCAATGCCTTTTTAGATGTGTATTGTCACCCACAAAAATATTTAGAACCAAATCCACTATTTCCAATCTCAACGAATGTTTTCGTTCTGCTACAGGACAGGAACCAAGCGGCCATGACAGTTCTGAACGGGCACGTGGTAGTGTGTTTATTCGCGGACCCTGACTCGCCGCTCATCGGGCTCCGGAACCTGGTGATGCCGCTGAGGGCCTCTAACTTCCACTACCACGAGCTCAAGCACGTGGTCATCGTGGGAAGCGTCGACTATATTAGAAGAGAATGGAAGATGTTGCAGAATCTACCCAAGATTTCTGTTTTGAATGTGAGTTAAGCTTAAATCATTTCATCATACAACTTTCTTCCAACTGATATATTATTTCCTCATTTTTAATATACCTCCATTTAAATCTTCTGTTCCTAATAAATTATTGTCTTCTGCAGGGTTCACCGCTAAGCCGGGCTGACTTGCGTGCAGTTAATGTAAACTTGTGTGACATGTGCTGCATCTTATCAGCGAAAGTGCCATCCAACGATGATCCCACGCTGGCAGACAAGGAAGCTATCTTGGCTTCGTTGAACATCAAGGCTATGACGTTCGACGACACGATAGGGGTGCTGAGTGCAGGAGTGGGGACAAATGGGAGCAGTACGGCGCCGCCGCCACCTGGACAGCCGCCGGCGCCTGTACTGCTGCAAAGAAGGGGCTCCGTGTATGGTGCCAATGTGCCTATGATTACTGGTGAGTGGTTTTCTTATCTTGGTTTGGTTCTTCTATGTGTACTATTGAGATACGGGCACGAGTATGGCTCTCAAAATAAATCTCCTTTTAGGTGATGAATCAACTTCTCTTATCAGCGTTATATGCACCATGACGGGTAATGTCAAAGTGGATGCTTTCAGTACGATACATACCCTGAATTATACATCTCTTCATCTTATCATTTTAAAGCCTACAATTATTTATCTTCAATAACTTCCAGTTCTACCTATTCTTCTACAATCTCCCTAATGACTATGACTTCAGTCTCACTATCGTGTCTTCTGCAGAGTTGGTGAACGACAGTAACGTGCAGTTCCTGGACCAAGACGACGATGACGACCCGGACACGGAGCTGTACCTGACGCAGCCCTTCGCGTGCGGCACCGCCTTCGCCGTCAGCGTGCTGGACTCACTTATGTCCACCGTATGTATCAGTAACATATTACTATTTACACCGGGTCCATTCAAAAGTTCCACGAATCGGGTTGAAGTTCGGCCTAGCCCGGGTTTCAGTTGTGACGAATTTTTCCATAGGTTGTATGGGTTCTATGATAAGTATAAACTTTTTCTTGTGTGAAGAGATTAGTGTGTTGTGTAGCTAAAATAGCTTGTTTTGTATTCCGCGCCAGAGTTTCAAGATATAAGCGTTTCAAAGTAACTAATGCTTGATAATCTGTTGCAGACTTATTTCAACCAAAATGCCTTAACACTGATCCGCTCGCTGATCACGGGCGGTGCGACGCCTGAGTTGGAGCTGATCCTGGCTGAGGGAGCCGGCCTGCGGGGCGGGTACTCCACTCCAGAGAGCTTAGCTAATAGGTGATATAAACACAGCCTAATTCACTCTTATCCACACATGAGCCTGAGCGGTTACAATGATCCCACATGTGTGCACTGGAGGAACTTATTTGTTAAAAATGTGTCTGTTACCAGGGACCGGTGTCGAGTAGGTCAGATCTCGTTGTACGACGGTCCGCTGGCGCAGTTCGGCGAGGCCGGCAAGTACGGAGACCTGTTCGTGGCCGCGCTCAGCACCTACGGGATGCTGTGCATCGGTCTCTACCGATTCCGGGATACGTCCTCCTCGTGTGATGCCAGCAGCAAGCGATACGTCATCACCAACCCGCCTGATGACTTCTCACTGTTGCCTACCGACCAGGTTATTATTATTTGTTAAATGAAGAACTCCTGCCTCAAATCCACTTCGACTATGAGCTTCTCTTCAGAAGACCTTCAAACATTGTATTTTTTTTTGCCAACAAGCCTTGAATAGATGGATGTTGTGGTGACAGGTGTTCGTGCTGATGCAGTTCGACCCGGGCGTGGAGTACCGCTCGTCGCGGCGCGCGGCGGCGGGCGCGGGCGGCAAGGACGACGCCTCCTGACTATTGCTGTGCAGCGCCCTCACAGACGGGCCCTACTCCTACATCTAGGCAGTAGGCCCCCACTCCGACAATCCTGCCCCACCCCGCCGGCCGGGACGCGCACGCCGCGTGACGTCACGCGCGTGGCGTGGCGCGGCGTGGGACACATCCGTCCCGCACTAACCCCGCAGCATCACTCCCTCACTCGTAACTCGACTCTCGGGTAAACGTCCACATAATTAGAGTTTGTCCTGATTTATTTAATAGTGATTGGGAGTGCTGCTACCTCCACTTCCCCATTTTGTTTTGATTTTGTCAACTGTATTTGTTAGTATTCTAAGTTGAACACTTCCTGCACAGCAATCTACACTCCTCAAAAGCACTCTTGTATAAACTAGTATTCGTTTGTTTGGCTGTATCTATCTACTAAAACTAAAAGCAATAATTAAATTATAAACGTTTGGGTACAGACTCCTATTGCGACTGGTCTCGCAGTCTATAGCACCTCCATCAGTTCAGAACAATAACTGAATCTTATAAGTCACGAGAAAGGCAGTCTATAGGAGCCACTACAGAAGATAGTTACAATACAAACTGTTAACAAGGCAGAATTTATAGAAAGCGCTTTAAGAATATAGAAAAGCTTTCGATGTCTAGAATAAAAGATTAGACAGATTTGAGTAAAACGCTGTCTTTAACGAGTATATAAATCTTAAAGGTTCAAACGTAATTTAAGGCAACAGTAGAGAGTTGGAAATTGTAATGTTACGGCACATCACAGCAGCTATATTTGTATGTGTATACTGGTAGTATACCGCTGATAGCAGGACTTTTCACGAGGTAGTTGCTTATGACGACATGGGCTCCCAATCTGTCGCAAACCTATCGCGGGAGCGGTAGATTTACAACAGATCGCATACTGAGAGACGTCAGGTATATGAAGCTGAGACTACCTCAAAAGTCCTGACTACAGCGGTACACACTGCACGTTTGACTCACAATCAAATATTGACACATTTAAAAAAAACGACTTTCAATATTTATATAATCATATCTCATATAATGCGGTGGTGGTTTAGTTATAGGCTTTGTTTATAACGGTTTTGGGGATTACATACACACATGCATACACATTTTCGGCTGAGTGCTGACACACCTCTTTTTCTTCCTACAACAGTCGTTCTTGGTACTTGCCCAGGAAGTTTCCCATACAGTGAGTCTGAACTATTCAAGAGCTACGATTGGATCGGAATGGATAAATCAAATTACTGGTTCCCATATACAAATTAATGAACCACTGTTGTAATACCGACTATCGAATGTTCGCGTCGAACAACTTCTGACAGTTTCGTCCACAAACTGATATCAATTTCTTCAAAAAGACAGCTTCTCTGCTGTCTTTTTCAGCTAAAATCTTCTTCTATTTGTTTCGTAAGGTCTTTTCAATTATTTGTAAGCAATGCTCAAGGAAAGGAACCTTTTAAACTTTTAATTGCATGTTGGTGTTACATGTAAATAATAATGGACATTGTGTAGGCTATCGCTTTTCTTAGAATATCCATTCCTTATTCGTAGTTTTTTTCTGTCACGTTTCACGTAATTAAGTGCTATTTTTAAAGCTGAAATATAGACATATTATAAGCATTTAATGTTATTCATCGACTGATTGTTAAGCACGTCATATCATCATCGTTACTTTGTGATTTTACGAAGTTATATTAGTCACTATGTTTTAAGTTTTTAGATGTTAATTTTTTCCAAGAGTTCACATTGAATTCATTATTTAGTTTTAAGACACTCTGCCATATTCAAGTTGCACGTATGGTAGTAGTCTGCATACAGTTCCATTGCTCATTGTTTATCTTCTTTTTTATTACTTAAATCTTTTATTACTAAGGTTTAGACTACTAAGTTGAATATTTTCATGCAGAAACGAATAAATATTCTTTCCAAATACTTGATAGAGGAGGAAACTAACTTATTTGACGCGTTTTACATCTTCAAATCTGCATAAAAGTAAATCAACTGTTACAAGAACATAGTAACTTCCAGCCTCACCTTTTAGTACCACGTTTTTGTTTTATTTTAATAAAATTATATTATGCTATATTTTTTCTTTTTGTTTTCTTTTATTTTTTCCTGATATTTGGCGGGGGGATTGTCAAAGTGGACGTGAAACATGGCGCTGCACATGAAAAATCAATGAACTGAAATAATTAATAAAGTACGAAACGATGCCATTGCGAGATTAGTTCAAGTTCGAAGATGGTTTTTTGTTTGCGAGGGACACTGAGTGCGAAGTGTAACGTTGCTGTAAATGTGTGATATTATTTTCGAATCGTTGTTAAAATAGATAGGCTTCTGAAGCCTGCGATGTATTTAGTGTTAACTCCGGGTGCTTTGACGATTGTGGACTCTCATAGTTTACTATGTTGATTGTATTAGATGAGCGGCTCTAACCGCCTGCACCCCTCGCGCTCGCACCCGCCAGCATTCGGCCGTGCAGCTGGTTAGAGCTCCTTTTTTAGAATTTATTAGGCATTAGTTAACATTGCCTCACCAATTAGAATCATTACCGACGAATAGTACTAATACAACGTAATGCAATAATTATTACTAAACTACAAGATGTTTGATGAATATCTAAAATAAAAGTACGAGTACCCCACGAAGCCCGCTACGCGTCGCACGCACGCAAAAGCACTAAATTCATTTATATTATACCTAATAATTAATAAATACCTCAATTTTACTGATAGTAAGTATTTAAAGTTTTATCAAACATCCTGTACATAGATATCTTTATCACAATCATATAGATATCATTCATTCGAATAGAATAGGCAACCGGCCTTAACTACAGAAACATAGGTTAATGTGTAAACTTTCACGAATATTCGAATGTGTGCTCTTGTCCTGAATATTCGAGATTGTCTTCGTGAATATTCCAAAGTATGCGCTCTACGGATATTTGAATGTGTGTTAAGTCCTGAGTATTCAACCTGTGGTCATTTCGGTCCAATAACGGAAATAGCACAGCTACCCTAGTTCGTAAAGGAATTGAATGCAAACATACTGCCATATTTTTGTAAAGTCACTACATTATCCATAGAGCAAAGTACCCGAACGAAAAAGTACAAAAAATGAGGCCCTGTATATAAACGAAAATTCCTGCGACATAAATGTTTAAAAATATAAAGTGTATTTATATTATTCTAAAGTACGAATTGTACTTTACTAGCACACTCAATATCTGTGCTAAAGAAAGGACAATTATCTACCTTCATGCAAGGGGCTAACAAAAAAAAATCAATTATAATATTATACATAAACCACCGTGCGTAATGAAAATTGTAAAGTTTATGAGATGGTTGTGCACGATAGAATATTATTTATGTAATTAAAACTAATCGGTCTGTCCAAAATATTTAATTTAAATGATCATATTGGCTTATTCGGCCGAGGTGGCATCGCCAATATGTCTGCCAAGGCAGGGCGGGGCACGCACTGGCCATCGCACACAGCCGAGTACATTGGGTTAGTTGTAATTTGAGCTTGATATATCGGTAAGTAGTGACCTATGCATGGAGCCCTAGCCAAAGTAGGTACCTAATATTTAGAGTACCGCCGCGAGCTGCATTCGACACTCAATTTTTAAAGTTTTTAGCTAGAATGTTGTAAATAGTCAAATGTAATTTTGTATGTTACATAAGAATTTTTCAATATACGTCTCCTTTGCATTAAATAGAAGGCTACGGTTACATTAACAAAGTTTATATTCAAATACTATCGTGTGTAGTTTGTTGTGAATTAGGCTTCGATGTCACTGTATGCTAGTTAGGTTAGGTTAGGTTCGGACGTCTTATTGTAAAAATGTAAAATACACGCTATTGATTTGGGATTAAAATATGAATGTTAAATAAGTATTAATATTAAATGACGATTTTTCCTTTAATATTTTTATACAGCATTACAATATATTTATCGCAATTAAAAGTTTATAGAGGTGGGTCAGTGTGCAATTTAAAAAATAAAAATAGTGTTTAAAATTGTATAATCGCCTTAACGAGAGAGAATATAGCTGAGTCCTTCTGCGTGTGTTTGCTTGACGTCTACTGTTACCAGTATTGTTTAATATGCAATGTGTATGTTCCGAATGTACCGTGTGCGTGTTCTCGACGAGTCTTGTTGCTAGGTGACGAGTGGCCGACTGGCCGACTGGCCGTCACGTCGTGACGTTATATTCTAAACGCGATTATTATTTATTATTATTATACAGAAGTAAATTAAAATATTACTTACATAGTTTGACGAAGCAGGATTTATTGAAAGTAAGTGGATGTAACTTATGAAAATAAATTAAATAATGGACGTTGGATGTTGGTTGAAAATATTTTAATTCACTTCTGCATTAACCTATTTATCACACAAATTGTCACCGTTAGTTTGTTTTATGCAATATTTTATTAGGTAATAACGCAATTTAAATTTAAAATCAGATTTATACGACAATTGGACGTGCGCAAGTATTTAGTGGTGGTGATCTAATCGTCTTAGCTCTTCGGATTAGAATAAAATGTATGGGATCTCGACAAATGGCACGAACACAACGTTTCTAATATTGTAATTTAAAAAATAACTTTGAAAAGCATGTGTCCACTGAAGTGTACATGGTTCATTATTGGCTCTATTAAACGTTAATTCAAGACAAGCTCACTTTATGAAATTACTCTTTAAATATAAATTTCATGAAACTGCCTTAACTTTCAATTCTGCATTCCACAGCGTAAATAAAATATACTTACAAAAAGCTTACAGCTCAGAAAAAAATTGTAGACCTTGTTAAGGCACACCAACATGATATTTTTTTAAATGTAAGCATAAAACCTACCCGATAAGTAAAAAAACTATCAAGTTCTCCATTTCCACAAGTCAGTGGGCACAAGCTTTGAAAACACGAAGCGAGACGAAGATAATTTAGATATTTCCGCCCCTGAAATTTCTCTCTACGATTCAACGATATCTTACAATCTACGAAATCACTTACTACCTAGATCGATAAATTATACAAAAAAACACTAACTAAAAAAATGCCTACTAAGCATACTTAGTAAATCCATGTTCTGTGTGCATTAAATTCTAGAATTAACAACATTGTTGACTATTGCTAATAGCTTGAGGTTGTTATCGTTTTTAGAACGGACAAGGTGAATTTTTCATGTATTATATATACGTATATATAAATCTTTCGCTCTATAACGAATGTTCGCTAGACCCTTTTTGTAAGCTGACGCCATCTAACGTGTTGTTACACTAGTCCTCTCTTATTAAAGTAGTCTCAATATATTAATGATGGCTGTGAGATAAAATATTGTAACAATTTAAATTTATATTGTGTAAATGAAGATGATATAAAATAGCAACGTAACTGAACGCTCTATCGCAACGAGTCTGGTCTAAAACTATGGGTTTTCTGTCCTTTTATCAGATTGGTTTTCATTGAAACCTTTGTTTGCGCATATGGTTTGAATTTGAACCAAACGTTGTTGATCCCTGATAATCGGGCCCGTATTATTTTGGCACTGTATAATCATGCATGACATAGTTACTATGCAAGGTATAGTATGGTAGTTCTTTATTTTCAAGTTTACGGCAAGTATCAACCAGTATATTCGTTCTTATTATGCATATATTGCTTTTATTTTTCTACAAGTAGTTCAGTTAATTGAACATGAACGAGACTAACAACAGATATCACAAAATAACAACTAACAAAGTGACCATTATTACTATTACATGCATCCTACACAGTGCCAAATAAAACAAATTAACGTTATCATCATTTTGGCGCCAATACGCCTCGATACAACGGGTTGCCAAATTAAGAAAATTCTAAAAACGATCCTATTTTCAATCTAAAAATGGAATAAAGATAATTCAAATTAATCGCGTCTTTGAAAATGTCTCATTAATAATTCAAAATTAATAAATATTGTATGCAACCAATTGGTGTATATTTTCTAATGGCAACCCAAAATTCAAGCTCACAGCTTTCTCCGCAGTTGCTCAAATTCTCANAAAAATGTCTCATTAATAATTAAAAATTAATAAATATTGTATGCAACCAATTGGTGTACCTATATTTTCTAATGGCAACCCAAAATTCAAGCTCACAGCTTTCTCCGCAGTTGCTCAAATTCTCAGCATAATAACCCCATGTTTCACCGCTTCTAGGTAACCATTTACAAACCACCATATGACATATGATGTTACATCTCCCGTGAACAAGGCCGCCATTTTGTTCACCTACTTACAACAAAATGGCCGTCCACCACAGGCCATGTAATATTATCAGACTGTTCGAAATGTATCACACCACGGAAACAAATTATTTAATATTGTTGATGTTGATTGTTAATAAAATGCAAATAATGTAAATATCAAAATAAATTCTGTATTTGTATTTGAATAGTTGGTTTTAATTCACCCTGTCATTTTCCTCCAATATATTATTTGCACAGGAATCTAAATATTTACGAGTACTTATAAATATCACGCTCAATCTCACGAGAATCAGCCTCCACCCGACAATTTCCTTAAAAACTGTGTCCAAGAAATATGGAGTCAAGGATACCCCCCAGTTAAAAGCTCAAACAGACCCAGAAATAGAGAAGAGGTAAGTACATCAAAACACAAGGTACTTTGTAAAGAAAATATAATATTCATAATGTGGCATAGCATTCAATCTCAAGTAGCTACTAACGACATGTTTATGTACACTCGAAAAATTGTGCTTTACACAAGAGTCAATCACAAATACATTTTTATCATCTAAAGACTAGTAAAGTGACTAGAAAATAATTATAACATAAGTACAATCTCCTACTTACCTTCACTAGTGAGATTATTATACAAAAATAGTGAACTTTGTATTATGTACAATATTTGGTGACAATACGTGGTTTTATCAACAATTAAATAAGCTCTAAATTAATCATTGACATACCTGACTGACATAAGTATTGCATTACATAAATTAATTGTGCATTAAACTTTACAATCCAAGAGTTCTGCCATCTCACCGTCACATCGAAATGTGGACCTTTTGCAACAGAGATAAGGTTCGTTTCAGTGCTTCCAACAGTAAATTGTAGAAAAATAAGCAAAGTGAAGTCTTGAGCATTCACTTGTCATTAGCATTCTTGCGAATGTTCTTTTGTTTAAAATAAATGGCAGCGTTTTAGCGAGCATTCTAGCGAAAGACAGTAAATTTGTTTCGAGCTTTTTGCCGAGCCGAGCAATTTTATCATTGTTGTTTCATCTTCGTGAAGAATACATTTTTTGACGAGCATTTACTCGTACTAGAGCATTCGCTAGGATTATCGTGAAAATGTCCATAGCGATGTTTGGCTCTATGCTCGGCTCTGTTCGTTGTTCAGTTCGACAAATTTAAAAATGGCGAATGCTGTTACAAATGAACGCTCAAGTCTATCATCACCTTTGGTGGTGACCCTTTTTTCCACAAGAATACTTTCTAGGTCACAATCTTGGGAACTGGGAATGCATTAAAATTATGTGTTGAAGCATGCTAACTTCTAAACACGCGTAAGTCGAACTCTAATATAAACGACATAATGTTCTGGCTAAGTTTAAACATTTTATCGTCATCATGCTTTGTGCATGCATATTGTAACACCACATGATCCAAAATAAAAATTTTGGTACCAAAAATCTGAATTAATTGTAAGTTGAGACACAAAACGTTTTAACAAGAGTCAATTATACTTTACCCTGTCTAAATGGAACATACCTTTAGAAACCGACTTTCTAGTTCTCACATTATGTTTCCTAGCCGAGCTTATCGCAACTTTCTTCTTCTCTTCATCTAACAGCAGAGGTGGCAAAGAAACCTTTCTAATACTAAAGTGGGATGAAATTCCGTTGGGAAGCCTTGCCACGTCACTCTGCGATATCTCCGGCGTGCATATAGGCTCCAATCTGGCCAAGTCTCTATGCCTAGCAGTGACAACTCTATTATTCATCAACGCATTTCTTTCCGACGCACTCAAAGCCGTGTTTCCATAATTTCTAGTATCCAAAGAAACAAAAGACTTAGCACTATTTCTATCACAATTTAAAGAAGAGTCCGGTCGAGGGTTCCTCATCCACCGCGAGGATGCTAGCTCAGATCTTAGAATGGACGGATTCTGTCTTTTCCTATAAGGACTGTGAATGTGTAGCGGTGTGATTTGGAGGAGCGAGCAGAACGCGTCGGGCAGGTCTGTGTCGTCGTTATACATGGGGTAGAAGGATACCTTGTCTCTGACCAGGCGCTGCTCGCCCACGTCCTCGGCGACGGACACGCGCGGCGAGTTCTGCGGCGTGACGTCGGTGCTGCTCTGCGACAGGCGCTCCTCGCTCTCGCTGAACTCCTCGTAGTCACTGTAGTGCATCGCGATGACCTCGTCGTGTTCCATCTGTCTGTACGACAAACGTTTTTCCGGCAATAGTATCCCCTTACCGAGGATTCTGGAAATCAATCATTGCCATTTAAATATTTATATCTTGAAGGTCGTATTGCTTGTTATTTAGTCTAATGTCGTGCCATGGTACATCTTTTCGACACTGCAGCAATCGTTCGTGACACTTTGTCACGAACGATTCCTTTTAATTCGAATGACAAGCGACTATTACAATTTGAGGAAAATATTTTATTCAATAGACACTGTTTCACAACATTTTTTCACGGAATACGAAATAACCAAATCTTATAACGGTAATTGACTTTGTAGATACCTTTTCTAATTTTAAAGACCCACAAAAAGCCACTTAGAAAAGAAAAATACTCCGAAAGCAGGGTTAATTTTGGTCTGAACAGGTCAAAGGTACAGCAACTACTATATTAATCACAGCAAGTCTTTATTTAAAAGGAATAAATTGCTGAAAATGTATGCTAAGTCCGAATTATATTCGTCCAAATTACTGCCTTGACCACATTATTTCATAAAAACTGTGTTCTATAATTCTAAAAATATGTAAAGTACGAGAATTAACGTCATTTTCAACATTTTCTTATTACTTCAGTGCGTTTAGTTATTTACATAGTAGGGTGTGGGTCAGCATGCCTTGCGCAAGACGATGAAAGTACATGGTAGGCGACGCCTTGACCTAATGAACTCCCGTAAAAACTGTGGTTACCTACATCACAGTGAAAACTATGAAGCTGGGATGTATCGATCGAAAAAACAACAAAGTTCAACTTTGTTTCATTTGTACCTCTATGCCTAACCAAGAATCAGCAGATCCTCCATCGTCGACTTTGTCTATTAGATGTCATCTATGACCTAGACTAGAGTCAAGAGCAAACCAATTTCAAACAACAAAAAAAAAATATTTTTTCTGTTTGCTCGTTTGTACGGAAACTTGGGAAATTTACTGATTGAATAATATGAATAATCAGTATTTTTGAGAAAACGATTTACGTAGAACAATCGCAAAACTCGATGAATACTTAAAATGTCGCACAGTCGATCTGCTCCAGCTGTGGTCTAATGATCGTACTACCGGCAAGAACAATAATTTCAAACGAAGAAACATCTTATGTGGGTTACGCAGGGGTCGGATCTTGGCCCACTCTTGTCGAACATTGACGTTGAAATATTTCACCTGTCGCATCCTGTCCTCTCCAATGCTGCACCACAAAACCTGGTTCTTGGTTTTGCGCATTCAGTCTGTTCCTTCCACCAGGCTGACCAGCTATTATTTCTATGAAGCTTCTCTCTACACAACATGAAAGAAATATCTTCCTTACCTGAGTTGTGGATGCAACTGTCTCCATTGCTTGCACTCCTCAAGTATGTTAGGACGAGTGCACTTCTCTCCATCCTCATTGTACAGAGTCCTCTCAATCCTTTCCCACTCAGCAGCCAATGTCTTAGTAGCCTCAGCTGTGTTCCGGCGCAGCGCTGACCCTGAACTACTGTCACTTTCTTCACTGTGGAAGTCTGGAGTTCCTGTAATGTACAAAAAGATTGAATGAAATGATTTTATATGGCTCTTCAACCTCAATTAATTGAAAAGGTGGAGAGAGGAAGTCAATTTGAAAAAAGCTTTTGCTAAGTTATAAATCTGAGTACCTGAGCTTGTAATTGTTACACAAAGTCAATGTTGAACAGTGGCAAGCTATAAAAAGAAAACTGTTGCATGAGCAACAGTTTTCCCTTCCCCAAGCGGGCAGAAAATGGCTGAATATTTGAAAAAAACCAAGAAGCTCCATAGCTCCATACTTCAACTCACAACAAAATCGATCCAGCTCGTACCTAGCTGTCCTCCCCCCAGCGACGCCCTAAGCCCAGGCCCGCTAAGGGTACCCCACAGGGGTTACCCTTAGCATGTAGTCGCTTAGTTTGTAAGTTTTTTATAAGCCCTGGTTGGAGGCTTTAATATTATATTAAGGCCACCACAGGCAAGCCCGGTTAAGCAGTCGACAACCTAATAGGTTGAAATGCGAGACGCCACTCACAAAAAAAAACAAAAAAATATTAAAAACTCTTTGTGTAGTAGAGTAAAATGTTATTACCTGCTTGATTTTAGATTGGGTTGATGGGGGGTGTCTGTGGTGAATAAACACCAAGATGCTAGAACACACTGACTGACTCAGCTGGGGCCTTGTGTAAGGCCCATGTACACCCTGACTGGGCAGTGCCGGATTAAGACTGCTTGGTGCCCTAAGCAATCCACACCTGTGGGCCCTTCTATCCCCTAGTCAACTAGCACCGGTCTTTAAAATAAAAACCAAACTACCATCATTTTTTTTTTAATTTTTGTATTGCAAATATTTTGTTTAGCTTATAAGCCTATATAGGTATATAACGTTGATAAACAGTGTCAGAGTTAGGGTTGTAAGCAATCCTGGCAAGATATGAATTATGCGCCCCTATTTCTTATTTTTACCAGACTGCCCCAGAAGGAGGGTAACGTTTTTCAAGAGTAGCTTTATTCCTCCACTCTGTAGCCTAAACGGCTGGATATATTGAAAAAATTAGGTACCAATAGATTTGTTGTAACTGCCGAAGTGACATGGGAAATAAATTAATGATTTTGAAAAAAAAGTGCTATATAATGGTCGCCATTAGGTAAGTGAAGTTCTCATGATATAGTCATAGGTGGTGTCAAAATAAAAAGCTTGATAAAACATTTCTAAAATGTAGGTTACTAAAATATCATACATTTAAAAAAGTTCCAAACAAGTCACTTTTCAAGCAGTCTAATGCAGTGGGGACAATCGAAACTGTGTGCTAAACAAAATGCCACCAACTGCATCAGTCTACAAGCTAGCTCGTAAATTTTAGCACCCCGTGTAAAAATCATTTAGAAATAGGATAAGGCCAATTTATTCGTTACAGGAAAGAAGAGCAAGCAAAGCAAGCTCGAACGTTTTAGCACTCTGCCTGACAGGGATTTTCTTCTTCAACTGTTGAAAAAACTCCTTCAATAAAAGAGAACTTTCTGAAACTGAGTTCTTAGAGATTAAATTCTCAGTTTTCTCATAGTTTGACTTACATAAATTGTAATATATTCTCAAATGAGTTACCAACCTGTCTCACTTTCCGAGAAAAAGTCCGAAAAAGGNTCACACATATTGTAATATATTCTCAAATGAGTTACCAACCTGTCTCACTTTCCGAGAAAAAGTCCGAAAAAGGCGTCCCGGCCCTCTCTAAACTATTCACCATGTATGGTTGGACTTCAAATGAATAATTCAAATTCCGATTCACAAAAGTACTCGTGTTTGCAGATAAAGGCGGTAGCTCTTGCCCAGAACGGTAACCAAACTTCTGCTGGTTAATATTTGGCAAACAATCGATTAGTTTACTTATATTTTTCTCCCGTGCCGATAAATAGTTTCGTGCAGACATAATCAAAACGAACTCAAGACGGTTATGTCTTCTGTTCTAAACCCATAATTGTTCCTCTTTGCTTCACAATTTCAAGTTTGCTTTACTCGCATTTCAGTTACTGAATAATTTATTGAATACATTTATTTTGTTTGGAAATAAATCAACACAACAGAAGAAAAATTAGAAATGTCAAAGCAATTTGACAGCAACTGACACTTTACGGGGACAGAATCGATTTAAAAACAAAAATTTCGATTCAATCTCGTTTACTCGATTTGGTTAATTCGATTCTAGATGTTATCAAGTAGAATGAAAACTTAGCAAACACAATTATAAAACAATAGCAACTTGTCTTTTTTTGACCAGTCGACAGCTAAGTGAAACTAATTTTGCTGAAAAGTCACTATGCCTGAAACTAAAGTATTCGTAGCTGTTTCTCCCGCTGCTGTCCCAAATGTATAATTTAGGAAACGGGTATGATGATGAGTATTTTCTCAACCTACCCTATATTATACTAATTATATTATACCCTATATTATATTATACTAATTGACCCTTTAGAATACGGTAGCTGGATGCAAGAAAGCATTTGTTTGGTAATTCCTTTGTTTGGAATGGTAGAACCATTCATTGATTCAGGAGAAATGCACTTTTATACTTCCAGTCTTCATTTTTACAGTGTGTTTTATTGATGACTTACGTTGACAACGTTAGAATTATGAGACATAAAAGAAGTGCTTCAATCGACTGGCAATGTAATGTTTAAAGACTTGCCGCCTTATTTTACTTGTATTTCCATTCCACCGCACAAAGATGAGAAAATGACGTAAAACTACGTCTATTAAAATCAACGCGATGTGAACGCATTTATTCAGTTTCCGCTCGCTTTGTCAGCTGGTCGGCTGTCAGTGTCAGTCAAATCAATTCTGTCATAGCAAAATCGATCGCTGTGTAGTGTGAACTCCTGATAATATTTAAGAATTAATAAAACAAAGACGAAAAATGTCTAAAGTTACTACAAATACTGGTGATAACACTCAAGATGAGGTAAGTATATATATCTTATTTTTATCTTGCATAATATTTTGATTTACCACATGTTTGCCGCCTTTATCTATCGTAGAACAAAACTAATTTCGATAGAAAGGTTTTGTTATTTTACTTGTTTTTTCGATAAGATTTAAAAGCACTAGATAATTGTAACACAACGGCGTGTATAGTATTTAATATATAATTAAAATGACGCAATGCGCCAAACTGCGAGCTGATGAGTGTGTTACTTATATTTATATTAATAGCTAAATGTGTGGGATGCTTAAAAGTCCTCTTTATTAAAAAGTATGATCCAAACAAAAGAATAGCAACAAACATATCAATCTTTGGCCTTAAATCTGCTAATTAAGTTAGCAATATTTGGTAAGAATTGTCCTTGCAGAAATTAAATTAAAATTTCCTATTTACTTAATAATCCAAAGGTTGTCTGTAAGAGATTGCCCTGTGCGATAAGACCGCCCATTGTACACTTGTTTTTTTTTTTAAACGTTTTTACTATGTTTGTAATGAGGTGTACAATAAAGTATATAATAATAATAATAATAAAATGAAATAAACGGAATAATAATAATAAAGATATGCTTGAAATTCTTGTTGCAATCTTATTGGAAAATGTGTTTGTAANTAAATGAAAGGGTCCCGCGGCACTAAGGAGCTACTCCTCATAGACATGGCCATAAGCCAACAGGTTCGTCGATCCCGCAAGGATCTGTCGACATGTTGGATAGATTACAAGAAGGNAATCAAAATAGGTTTTTTTGCTATGATAGTTGAGACCTTGAGACAATAGCATTTGTAGCTTTTACCAACAGCTTTGTGTAACTTGAAAATCAAAAACTACTGGGAAGAAAAGTATCCTCTGTACAATATTTGGGTGGAAAACTAAAGGTAGAATAGAGGTATATTTTGTACTGAGCTTAAAATAACTAAAAATATTTTCAGAAAATCTTGATGCCATACACATACATCCAGCAAGTACCAGGCAAGCAGATCAGGCAGAAACTTGCATCTGCCTTCAACTACTGGCTCAAGATCTCAGATGAGAAGCTGCGGGCCGTGGGAGAGATTGTGCAGATGCTGCATAACTCCAGCTTACTGTAAGTTGTAGTAATCATTAACTTTTCCTTTCTGTATTCTTGCCCTTAATGCACTAATGCTGCGGTCAGGTAAGGTTGTTTGGAAAAGTGTTTGTGTTGGAGGAGAGCTGAGGATACAGAATATAAGCCATGCTGACCACTTATTTTCGAACACAAACTTTTATTCTAGAGTTGAATAATATGAGATGCCAGTTTATGTCTTTTTCACCTAATTGAAAAATACTTAGTAAATCTATCAAAAAACTGCATAGTGATTTTATTCACAATACTAGTGCAAATAATTATGGAGGCAGTGCTATGTTTTTCATCTTGGTATGTAAAAAAACCGTCCAAGGCTGAATTGGCCTCTCTCACTATGGGTTCTGTACCATAAACCGAAAAAAAAACTACTGGATGCTGTTAAATTCGAACAAGTTTTGTGTTAATTAAAAATTAAGTAAGTACATTTAATAATGTGCAAATGTACACATAGATAATACTAGGTACCTCAAGTTCATTCACATGTAACTTAACATAAAATGTTTTTGTGTGGAACCCCAACCGCATTGCAGCAACCCCAACCGCATTGCGGGAACCCCGCTATTTTGTCAAATAAAAAGCCTAGGATACTCCTTTCTTATAACATCAACTATCTACCAGAGAAGGTCGTGTCAAAATTGGTCCAGCCGTTTCGGAAATAGCCAGAACACTCAGAAAAAAATCCAATTAGATTTTTGGTATAAGTACTGTGCAAACATTCATAACATGCATTTAGTAAAAACCTGTTATTTTGACATTACTAACAAACACTTCAATTTTATTTATTTATAGAGATTATATCCCATAATCTCTTTTATAAATCATTTGAGGAAAATATAAAACCATATTTGAATGTTAACACACACCTACAAAATTATGAATTATAATACAATTTGTATGCAGTGTGTGTACTTCCCATTCATTACTATCGTTTGACATTGGTTTGTTCCAGTTATTTTGAAGAATTCTGTTTGCTATTCATGTAACACTTAGTTATTCTCGCTAAAGACGTAGTAGCAAGGACATTTAGGGCAAAAAGGCAGTATAATCCCTTCGTCGTATAAATATTGAAGTGAGTATAGCGTGACATTGAATGAAAATCTTTGAACGAAAGTCGGCTTACCTACTTTGTTCACCGCCAGAAGCTACAACCGAAAATAAGCTTTATGTCGTGGCAGTAACTATCGTCCAAAAATGTTTTCCTTCCCCGCGCACTCCTGATATATTCGACGAGTACGTATTTTATTATGTTAAATTATTCGTAGCCATTGTCAGTAAGTAGTATCCAGTAGGTCTACTCCCATATAAAGTAAAAAATATTATGTTGGCCCCCGAGTGGGTGCAACATAACGAGTGGGTGCCTATTTCGCGATAGTCAGGCCAAGCCGATGTTCGTCATCGCTGTGGGAGCTGACTGCCTAACTAACATTCACAGTCCACACGACACTAACAGTGGTAAGCTAGACACATAAGGTTTCAGTAGGAATTTGTTGGTAAACTCAAGTAGAGCCGCAGGCACGCCTAGTGTCTCAAATTAATTGAGACAATCGAAATATCAAACAATGAAAATCTCTTTTGTTCTTTTTAACACATCGTTTTTCCTGGTAATCGTGATTAAATTATTAAGTTTGCCATGGCATTTGTGTACCTAAATGTTACCTCGCCGAAACGATACCTACCCGTGGTTGTCGACGCAACACTTTTTTTTTTGGCTCTTGCGCTGGGTCGAGCGGGAGGGGCTGTCAGACTGACTAGGTACCCGTGTTCCTTCGAAATTTTCTTTTGCGTTCCAGAGCCGCGGTAACTCTATTGAACAATTCCGCAACCCTGGCAGGCACTAGCCCTGGCGGGCCCCGTCTATTATGCTAATATCTCTTTGAGGCGCGTGTGGAACACAACGCGCAATCGACCCGGGCCTGGTCCTTATCGGACGGTGAGCCACCCATCGCTTGCCGTCCGCAGGCCCGCTTCCACACGCTACGCTTGCCAACGAAATGGTCGCTACAAACGTTCATCCTACCTCTTCCAAAAATATTTGGAAGCAAATGTGACGAAACAAAAGAACGACTGTAATCTCCTCTTTTTAATCTTTTAACTTTATTTTATAAACATAAACATTCCCTATTTTTATATATTTCGTACATTTGTCACTGGCTCATAGATGCCTTGATCATGTTGCAGTGTCAAACACAAGGTACCACCAGCCCAGCAGGACACGATTGACATAAAATTCTTTAACGCGTGAGTGAAAAATATTCATTACTTTGATTTTCGGTGATTGGTCACTTGGTCCTGCTGGTTTGGTGTTGTTGGGTGTTCATTGGTCGATGGTGTGCTTCTTCATTGATTGGCCTCTTTTTAAATTTCTTTTTTAAAATCCTATTCTGGTTCAGCGTTAGTGTTTACATAGTGCTATGGTTGTTTTCAAAAAGGTGCTTATCTTATGCATCTCACGAAATAGCATTTGTAAGCGGATGCCTCATTGTTATTGGAATGCCAAATAAATCAAGATTCAGAAGCAGATAGGCATCAGTAGGTAGACAGTACCTTACTCTGACTTGAAGATTGTAAAGATAGATGAGGCATTAGTAACTTCGACACACAATTATGTATGTTTATTGTCTAATATATCATCATTAAATTAAATACAGGTAGTGTACACCGATACATTAGACAACGCATCAAGATAAGCTATTTTCATGGTCTTTTCTATTTATTTATGTAAATGCATTGTTGACTTAATATCGACTAGTGTTGCGTAAGGCGTTAGTTTGAACACGTGCGAATTAAACGAATGTGTCATATTAATAAAGTGTAATTACATAGTTCCTAACTGTTGGCACTCACTTTTAAATTAGTCATTTTGATAAAGGTGACATGTTCATTGTCATGGTTAGGTTACCGTATCACCCACTAATTTATATTTTCGTCGCATTGATAAGCGATGTTTGTGTGCGAATTAGTGGTATCACTGATATATTAGTCCTTCTGACACATTTCGCCCATGGCGGCCACTCTCAACCGATACTAGTCATCGGCGCGGGACATATTATAGTGCACAAGTATGTGCGCAAACACTGATGCACTCCCTCTTCCATCACTCTCATATTTCGATGGGACGGCAACCCTACACGACCGGAGAGAGATCTGGCGCAGGACCAACGGCTTAATGTGCCTTCCGAGGCACGCGGGTGTCACACCACCAACTTCCAAACTCCGGGCTATCACTGAGAAATTCTTATTGGAAAAGCCCAATGACACTTATAGCCCGAACTGGAAATCGAACCCAGTACTCCACGCTCGGCAGTCACGCTTGCGACCGCGAGACCAACGGAGCAGTTACCGATACCCACATGTTAGTCAGGTCACTCTTGTCTGCTAATTGCAGTTAAGTACCGTTAAGTAACTCGTACAGCAACAGTTACTTTGAAAAAAAAAAGATATTTATACTGCAAGTTTTTATTTTGACAACGACGTACCTTAATTGTTTATTTTTTGCTAAGATTTTGAATAATCCAGTAAAAACAAAATCTCATGTTACAGCCAAAACAATACTTAATTTTTTTGACGACGTTGATGATTGTTGGTAAATCCTTTCAAAAGGAGGTAATTAAAATATTCCTCCGACTTCGTCTTTCAAAGAACAGACTTTCATACAAAGCTCCCCCTCCCATTTCCTCTCTTAAAATTGAAATTTCTAAAAATATTTTCTTTACTTACGTTAATATAAACCAAAATATTACAAATTTCAGCTTCCTACACTTAATAGTTTTGGCTTTGCATTTCGACTTCGTACGCGCATATATGCTGTTTATCCCGTTCCCGTAGGAATTTCGGGAAATCCTCTTAGTGCTCCCCTACACTCCCCAAGGAACCTACGTGCCAAATTTCAGCTTTCTACGATCAGTAGTTTCGATTGTGCGTTGTCTGTCAGTCACTCAGTCCTTCAGTATCGTAAGGTTATGTATTAGGATTGATGATAAGTTGAATAAGAATATAGACATCATATAGGGTAAAAGCCGGATAGTTGCCACACTTTTTATAAAAATATATAATTATTATATATTTAGTTAGTTGTCACTTTATTCATAAAACGGGTAGGTACTTTGGTTTATTATCTTCAAATTTGTGAAAGTAAAGAACATTATTTTTGATATTTCCAGAATATTGGCGATTTTTGACGACCTCTAAATTTTGTGACATCTATCCCATATGGGGATTAGTTGATTGCCTAATCCATGTAAATTACGTTTAGGATAGGTGCCCCGCCGAGAAAGAAGATATTTATCGCGCAAAAACTTTGATCGCACCTTGCCTTCCCATGCAATCGCACAGACATGCATGTGTCTGTCGGTCTACTTAGTTGTCGTTGTAAAGTCTCTCGATTGATAAATAAAATAACATGTGATTCATCCGCGAAGCTAGAGTAATTAAAATCGAGGCAACTATACCCCTGGGGCAACTATCCTGGTTTTACCCTAGAAATACCTAGACATATTCTGTAATGGCTAGGTGATAGGTATTTGTGTAGGACCTAGGTATGTACAATGTACATATGCACGTACAGCAATAGAGGTTAAGACCTTAAGGTCTCAACTCATTGGTCAAACCGTATTCTTATATGTAGTTTAGATAAGATCTCAAGCCAGATATTCCCATGAGCTACGCATTCAATGAAAACGGGTGACTAGTCCACTAAGTATGATGGGATGGTATTCCCTATCTTACATCTGTTAATTGAAGCATTTAGAATTGAGTTAAAAATAAAACTGACTCACATTGGGAAACGAGCGAGGCGACGCGACACAGTCATTGAATGTTTATTAATGATTATAAACCCAGGTTTCTGGAAGAAAATAACGAACTGTAAGAAGTCAAACGCAAGTCAATTGATTTTATTCATGGCTGTTGAAAACTTATTTACAGCCAGTTTCAATAAAGAATCTACCTTTACAGACTGTCAACTACCGCTACCAGCTGTACAGTAGCTGAAACTTAATTTTTATAAGGGAAACATGACGTTTCAACTACTTTTGGTAGCTAATTTGACAGTTGGTTAAAGGTAGATTAGGTAGGTACGTTATTGAGACCGGCCGTTAGTCAATCACGGCTAGATAACGCGTGTTTGATAATTGGTCACAATAATGTGATAATTCTCGTTCGAGAAACTGGGTCTAAGACTAAGGAAAAGTGACAAAGATATTTAACCATGTTCACGTTAATAGCGACAGCGAAATAATAAAAAAATAACTAAATATTGCTTCCTTGGTTGAAGAGATCCAACTTTAGGAACAACACAATTTTTCCTTTACCAAACGTGATTCGAGTCACGATGAATCACCTTTTGTCTTTGTTTAAACTTTTGTTCCTTTTTAAATCACTCGATCCCAATATAGATTTTAAGTAAGTATCAGAGGTTTCACGGAACCAAAACGAATAGACATTTCGGTAAGTCATATGGTACATGGCGTTTCAAGTAGGTATACTTATGTCGTGCGTGGATCTGAAAGTTCATCACTTTTTTTTTTTTTAAGGATGGGAAATCATCAAATGACTTCTTCCGCTCTGGTTGGAGCGGAAGGGCGTGTCAGACTCTTACTGACTAAAACCCATCCGTGTTCCTTCTAAAGCCCTTTGCGTTCCAGGGCCGCGGTGACTCTTTCGAACAAATTCCGCAACCAAAGTTCATCACTTAGCCACTGCTCCGCACAGGTCGTCATTCCAAAATAAGCCATGTCTGCGAAGTCCCAGGTCTCTTTCTTGAAAATCAATGTTACTATGTCCAGGATCGACGACATTCAGGACAACTCCATCCTCCGGCGCGGCATCCCTGTGGCGCACTCTATCTACGGCGTCGCCAGCACTATCAATGCAGCCAACTACACCATGATCGTGGCGCTGGAGAAGACGCAGGAGCTGGGGCATCCTATGGTAACTTATATCGTTCAGTTTGAAAATTTCAAGTGGTACTTTATTATAAAATTTAACACAAAACCCCATAAAAGAAGTGTGTACTTTAGCCAATCTGAATCGGGGTTGATCTAATTTGTTCCTATTTCTGGTATTAAAATTATACCTGTCGCTAATCTTACTAAAAAGATGAAGATTTTTCCAAACATACATAATGTTTTCGTAAATGTATTGACAAGGTACCGTCATGATTTTAATATCCTTGAACAGTTCTCTTGGGGAATCGCGGCCAACGAAGATTGTATATGGCTCTGATGGCTCTTTTCTGCAGAATGAAAATAAGACTGGATGTTTGCAGCTCGTCCCCATAATACCTAAGATATCGTTAGGCACGATACTATGAAAGCAACTAAAATAGACCAGTCTCGCGGTATCTTTGTCGCATTCAACTAGTTTAATCTGTCGTTTCATTAAAAGCCTAGCCTTTCATTGAACTGCGCCGTTAAATCAGCGACGTAAGTGACATGGGCATTTGGGCAAGTCATTAAACGATATCGAACCAAAGATGTAAGATAATGTCAAAAACTGTTCTTTCTAAGAACATTTCAATTTCTAATAAATCGGAAGTGACACCTTGAATATTTTGATGAAATAATTTCAAGGTATGCCGCTGACCCCCTTTTTGACATTTATCGAATTGAAAGCAAGTCGGTACCTTGATGTTAGTAGATATAACTAATCTGTTATTGGTATCCTGTGTTGTCTTATAAACTAGTTTAAATTACTATCCGGAGTTTGCCCTTAGACTTCAATATCATCACTTGGCAGGGAGATGGAACTACTTGTGGCCTCCACGTTAACAAATGTTTTTCCATAGTGATACATGGAACCTCCTTCGTACAATTTTTATAAGAATGTAAAGCAATAATGCTATAGTTATTTTGGCCCACCACCTGATTCTTATTATTATTACTAAAAATTGTGGATTTAATTAAATACACAAGACTTCGACATCCTACTTATGTCAGAGTTAATTAAAAAAATTGTTTGCTACCTATTCCATCCCCCGTTCTCGGGCTACCATCTGCTACCACGAATACTTTCATCATCATCATCATCATCCACAGCCCGACTTCGCCCACTGCTGAGCATAGGCCTCTCT
>NDFZ01003810.1:6734-22223 GCA_002192655.3 Mamestra configurata
CCCGTGGGACGCCGCCTACGCTGCCACCCGCCGCAGGAGAGACGCCGAGCCCCAGGAGCTGGCCCAGGAACTCGCCTACAACGCTTACCACTAAACCATCCGAACGCAACCCCAACCCAACGACCTGTATCCGAACTCCGTTTTTCCTGCCGTTTTTTGACAGCTGGTTGACGGGCACAGATAACATAGACCAAATAAATGATTTCGTCGAGAAATCGAGACCGTGTAAATACTATGTAATGCAACTTATTTATTAAAATATTGTGCTTGAGAGCGTGTGATTGTGATGTATGACTGATATTATTTATTGATATTAATAATAAATCTTTGAAGAATTATTCTTTTTGTTTAATTGGTGTTCCTCTCTACTAATTGCAATATAGATATTAAATATGCCTTGTTTTCATTAAAAGTCATTAAAAATTAGTCAAATTCAAATGCACCTGATTAAACGATCAATTTAAGTCTTAGACAATATGACCATTTCTAAAGCCGCATTTCAAGAACTAATAAAGACAGTGATATTAAAACTTATAACGACTACAGCGATAAAATTAAAACAACAATTAACTTTCTCGAAAGTAATTCATTTCTTCAAAGATATTCAAAGAGTGTATATCAACAAGCAAATAGGAACATAGAAATTATTATTTCTTACAAAGAAAAATGAAATTTCTATTGGATCAAAAAATGTGATCCAATAGAAAAAAGTGAATGACAATTATAATAAAAATATGGGTCAATAAGATACCAATAAAGAATAAAACATAAAACCACCTACACATACAACGAAACCAGACCACACACACAAAACTGAAACGCAAGAAATTTAAACTATGTAGGTGAACAAAAGCAGTACGTAATAAAATACTTTCTCTTAAAGGGAGGAAAATTCGATACGAGGTGGCATTTGCAATACATTAAGTTTCCATACGACTGCCAATCGCTTTCTACCGACACTTCTACTCATCGGCCATGGGGATCACGTACGCGATACTATCAATGTCACCAGCAACGTTTTACTTTGATCCAATGATAGGATTTACCAGCTGATCGATCAAGTATTTATTTACACCATTTTTCATAAAAACGTTATAACCATTACATAGCTAAAATACTGATAAGTAGATTCTTTATTCAAAATTTTCTAAGGAGAATTTGAATTTAGAATTAAATAAAAAAAGAAAAAAAAATGAATAAGGTAGTTAGTGTTTAGATCTGGAGTAGTTTATTTACAAAACGATACACTTTATGGCCAAATAAGGCTTGATGATTTTTCCTGTGTTTGCTGGATCTTATTAATCATTATGAGGTTAGCTAATCGACTAATTAGACGATCTATAACATTAAAATTCGGTAGTATTGATAAAGAAGAAAAAAGCGTACCTACTTGACTTGTTTTCATGATCATGTTACTTTTATCTAAAATTAAATGTCGTTTGATCTGTAAACTATAACCACCGTAGAGCATGCTGAAGAGCACACTTTTTGGATTGAAAATTGTGGGAGGACCTTAGTGCATTTTTTATATATTCTCGATCGCGTTAACAAACGTCAATTTGTATTGAAACTGAATAAGTACCGTGTAGTCACAATAACTGAAAACCATTTTTTTCCTTAACAAATGCACATCGATCGTGTCGTAACTACGTTAACATGATCGAGTACGTTTAAAAATTGCAGAAAAGATATTAAAAACATGGTCATCCGTCATTTCCGTACCCGAAGGGTAACCAACGGCACCGTGGGTATTTCTTTGCCACTATAACAACAAATAATACCATTTTTTTTTTAAATAGAGCTGGCTCCCATACAAGAAACGTGTTTTTTTTTCGGTTTATGATACGANAATAGGTAGACAGTTAAAATATTCACAGAGTGGGTATTTCTTTGCCACTATAACAACAAATAATACCATTTTTTTTTTTAAATAGAGCTGGCTCCCATACAAGAAACGTGTTTTTTTTTCGGTTTATGATACGAAACCCTTCGTGTGAGAGTCCGATTCGCACTTGGCCGGTTTTTTCGTTAACCGGCTACAAATCCAGATGCCACACTGCTACTGAGAAATTCTCGATGAAAAAACCAAAGAAACTTTGCTCGACCCAATAACCCTCAGAATATCGAACCATCAGCGCTTCAAAAAATTGACTTTATTTTTAGATCTATTTCAAGGAATAGTAAAAAATTAAGGTCGGTATGTTTCTTATTTGAATGACTACTATCGATCATGTAAAACAGAACCTAATTAAAGCAATTCGTTACTATTCTGTGCCATGACGACAGACTATGTTGATGAGGGACAGGTGGCTCTCTCACTTAAAAATAAAACTCGCATTTTTAAAACCTATCAAACTTTTGCATTAAAGTGGGGTTTTGCTCGTTTTCCGCTCCCAATACTTAATTCACTAACCGGACATTACAACAACTGACTTCTCTCTCTACTACTACTAACGGCCGGTTTCAATAACGTATCTACGTATGCCTCTGCAAACGTAGATACGTTATTGAAACCTACCTACCTACCTTTGACAGTTGGTCAAAGGTAGGTGTCATGCTCTCATGACACTTACCTTTGACCAACTGTCAAATTAGCTGTCTTTCAAACATGACGTTTTAGCTACTGTTGTTAGCTTATTTGCAACGGTATTGAGGTTTCAATATTAATATATAAAAAAAAATATATAAAAAAAAAACTTGTTTGTACATATTTGAAGTAGCTGTGTTTGTAAAGACAAATGCGAGTCTCAGCCAAAACAGCACTTATGCGCAAAACTGTCTACTGCATGGCGCCAGTCATTTATAACAAATTGACGAAGACATGGAAAGAGCTTCCGCTTTCATTATTTAAAAAGAGACTCCCAAGCTTTTTGGTGGCGAAAGTATGTTATAATATTGAAGAGTTCCAAATTGAGAAAGAGTTTTAAGCTAGTGAATAATTAAGTATAATTTAATACATAATTAATAATATTTTAAAATTAACTTTAGTTATAAGTTGATATTTTAAATCTTTTGCATGCCTACGTGGTAAAATATGGCTGTACTATTATATATTTTTTTTTGTCATCGTCAAACGATGACATTACAAATCCCATATTTGTAGAATAAAATTATCTTTATCTTTAAAAAGTACATAATTAAAGATGAAACTTAATTTAGGGAACAAAATAACGAGGTACGAAAACATGATCAATGACAACCATGCTAGGAAAACCTGTGTTACGGGAGTCATCCATCCGCCCATTACATGAATGAATAGGTTTAACCGGTAGGTAAACTGTTGTAGAAAAGTATAACCTCTGTTGTGCGGACTTGTTTTTATAGATATATTGTTTCTTAATGTATTGCCTAGTTACTTGAAATAAACACTCTTGTCATTCAGCATCTTTTTCTAACTCTTATTTTACTAATAATATATTTAATACTATTCCAACCAAATATCACAACACGTTATCAGCACGAAGCTGTGGAAGAGTTTAAAATATAATTTGTAATAAAATTAGTTGAGTTTCTTGTGTGACTAAAAATTTTACTAGTCGAAATGTCACGTGAAACTGGAGATGCTTCGAGTGTTAATAAGTCTAATCCCTCTACGTCGAATTCATCTTCGATTCCATCATTTTGTCTTCGAAATAAAGATGGATATCCTACTTGGAAGTTTAAGATGAGAAATTACCTTTTACACGAAGACTTGTGGGTAACAATTAGTGGTTATCCGGATNAAATTCGTGTCATGTCATACAAAAATCTGATCAATCAAAATATCGAATCCACGAAATTATATCAACAACTTGAACCAAGTTGCCGACATAATTAGGGGGGGCCAGACGGGAGCCCTGCGGCACTCCTCATTATAATGCAGCGTCCTCACGCAGGATGCGCCAAGCCGTCGCCGGCATACCTGCTCTACCCTGCTGACCCACTCGGCACACATTAGCACGGATTCAAAACCATAACTCAACTATTTTTAGGTCCTTATAGCATACACACCTTATCGAACGCTCTTAACAAATCAAAATTCTTCAGAAAAAAAAATATTATCAGTATACCAACGGAGTAAGGTTCAGATTCGAGTGACTTTAGTTTCTACGATGGCAAAGGTTAATTTGTCTATTTGTATGTAGAAGTAGATGATGGGGTTTCGGCCCTGTTTGTATGTCTGTCACGATCGCAATGTTTGTAAGTGGATAGTGTTATGTGGATGACTGTTACCTAATACGGACGGCATAAATTGTTTACTTACTTTCTTATTGCAAATTAAATAAGTGTTAATGCTAAAAATAACTGTTAATTATTTTCTGTTTATTTTGTATTTGGCGTTATAGAAAAATTACATGATTCTTAATTACCCTCAAAAGTAAACACATTTGCAGTTGAGAATCATGTAATTTTTCTATAACGAACAAAATTTAGTATGAATATGAATATCAGTTGGAGAAAACATAGGAAGCTATGGAAAAACTATGTGAAACATAATTTTGCTAGAAAGGGGGTTGAATACTTACGGCTGATTTTTATATATGGAAAAGTACACACGCTGCGTCGACCTTAAAATAATTAGGATAAAGGCAGGCGGATGATGAAGCAGAATTAACCCAAAGTGTTCCACATCATCAACCCAATTGCTGTGTGGATGGTATGGGCCACTTTAACCTTTATAAAACCGTCAATAAAACGGCACCAATCCACAGATTTATAGCCGAACAATATCAGAACGGAAGTGAAACAGCCATTTCACAATCCGGACATGGCGAGCTATGGTAATGTGCGCACGAGTTGCATTCGCGATGACCAACCCTTATTGCATAATGAAGATGTGCGCGAACATTTTGCTAAACCGGAGCAGTTTCACTTTTGTTGTAAACTATGCAGGAGCTTTTTATGTAACTGCCTGTAACGTGGTGTAAGATTTTGTTAGTAGAGTTTGTAGTTGGAAGTTAATGAGATTATTTTAACCGACTTCAAAAAAAGGAGGAGGTTCTCATAACATGGAAAGTTTGGATTTTTTTTTTATTTCAAAGCTTCTACAGACTATTTTAACTAACTTAAGCAAGAACATTTTCCTTTGTATTTCTATCGCATACAATAAAAAAATATTAAAATGTGTGAATGAGCTTTGCTCAATGGTGAAATACGTATCTACAATATCGGCTTTGTATTCAATGACTTCACCTGACCTTATTTCATTCACGTTCGGTCTTCAAATAGTTGATAGGAATTTATCATTGTGAAAATTCTAGTTATGAAAAGTAAGAAAAGCTTAACTTACGAACCAGGTATAGGGTAAAGAAAAGTGTTAAAGTTTTTACTAATTAATAAGCATATTCTACTTTGCACCTATGTTATAGGACACTACTAGAATACATTAAAATAGAAAGAAATTCGTTTAAATAAAAAGTCAACTCTCGAGACTCACAAATCAAATTCCCGCCGACCATGCCGTTGAGTCTGACAGCTTTAACGAAATACGCTGCATTAAGCAAATGAATGACATTACAAAAGCGACACATCGCTTGATTGATATGTACACGCTGCTGGTGAGAGCATAGTCTGACACGGCATGACAAACAAGCTGATTGACTATGGAACTGTGCAGACGAGATTCTAAGATAGCGACTAAAAGTCGCTGGGATTCTGAAAAAAATAACGTCCAGTCACACGTAAGAGTTCCTAATAGGTAGTAGTAGTTTACTTGTAACTATGCATAACGCATTGATACACCTACATAATTCTACCACTTAGGAGCTTTATTGAGATTCGGTTTGGGTATTGAGTAGCTAAGGGTCCTGGATTTACAGTGTCATGAGAGAGTTAGCTTTGCTTCGGATGTTCAAGGCAATGATGAGTATTGGGCACTCACTTCAAGGTATCTTCCCGTTAAATAACAATAAAAGTCTCATAATGGGGGTGAAATTTGGCACAAGGAAACAAAGGCAGATGCAAGCAGCTAGGCTGTGAGAGATGATATTGAACTGTAGCTTCTGCCAGCAGCTTCGGACGCTTGAAAGTCGAAAATTATGCCAAATGAACATAATACCGTGACAATAAGTAACCTATGTTCTACTCCCGTCATGGCCTGCCCGTGTGCCAAATCCGATCAGTTGTTTAGACGTGAAAAACCGACAGACTACACCGACAGTTACTTTGCATTTATACATATAATTAGTATGGATGGATGCTACTTCAAGCAACACCAGTGACACCATCCACACTTGATACGCTACGGTCTCAGCAACAAACTTGACAACTGCGTGTGCGACAGTGGTTGTGTGTGGCTCGTCTGGAAAGACTCCTACGTCCAACAATCGAACAAGAAGGTTAAAGACATCGAACATGTTTCGACGTTACGTACAACTTCGGGAAATGTTGAGGAATGGATCCTTTTTAACATGTACGATTGTTTTCTGAGTTCGAACATTTATTGGTGACTGTTTCCGCATAATTGTGGATGTAAAACCAGTGTCTAGGGAAATGAATAGAATTGATTATAGTTGCAACTATGTTTTAACTGATGATCACCTACCTATTGCTTAATTAGACGATATCTTCTAAAACCTTATCCAAAATATAGTATTGTAGATATGTTGGTACCAGTCGTTTTCAATACTTTCGGGAATGTTTTAACCACCCCTCATGTATTGTGTAGTTATGTATGCATCAGTCATCTTACATTCCCATCCCGTAAACTCGAAATGAAAGCATTTATTTTAAATAAACTATCTATTTACAAAGAACACATGGCAAGGCGCGATGATGTTAGGTGGATTAAGGCAGTGACTGAGTGGCGTCCAATGACTGGTAGAAAAAATGTTTCGCGTTTGGCAGCGAGGTGGGCACACGACATTTTTGACATCGCGGGTTGACATTGTTGGCACAGGAATAAAAACCGGCCAAGTGTGAGTCGGACTCTCACACGAAAGGTTCCGTACCATAAACCAAAAAAACAAGTTTGTTCTATAATAATAATAATAATAATTTATTTTCAGATTTCTCCATATAAATTGTTAGTAATACAAAATACTTAAGAGCTAGTGTTAGTAAAAAATCACATGACACAAAAATAAAATCACAGATTTTAGGATAATCCGACACCAGAACGCATGTATGCTATTTGACTGCGTGCAGTCGTATCCAGCGCTCAAGCATCGGAGAATCCCACCGGTCAGTCAATACGCTCAAGATGCTGTTGGAACTAGCTCGCNCCCCTTTAATTTTTAAGTTAATTAGTTATAGCGGCAAATATATAATCTGTGGAAATTTCACGGTTCATGAGATACAGCCTGGTGACAGACTGGACTGTGGAGTTTTAGTAATAGGGTCCCGTTTTTACCCTTTGGGTACGGAACCCTAAAAAAACCCAGCAGTCGGTGACGTCGGGCTGAGGTTGGTGATGATGATAAAATTATGGGTAGTCAGCTAGGAAACACTGGCCTCGTCTAGTTTAAAAATGACCAAAAAAGATTGACGTGTAAAAGTGCTATGTTTAACCTACTTACAAAATAAATATCATTTATCATTATCATAAACTATTTACAGGCACTTCTGAGTTTTCAAAGAGTAGGTTGGGCATAAAAATGAAGCTTACGTACGTACTTACTTTTGAAAGCGTAGATCTGGGAAAAATGCAATAACTTCATGATGCTCTTTTAAATAATAAAAAAAAAACATTTACCAAAACCAATCCTTGCACCGTTACACAGAAACTACACAGATATCCTTCATAAAGATTTTACTAATTAAAGTAGCTAGGTTTACTTAGAAAAAAAAAGTTTATTGATATAGGCATATCCAATGTCCGAGTATGGGGCTGTCCCACCTGTCCACTATAGTTTTCAGGATGCTGTTGGGGCTGGCGCGTAACCGGCGAAAGATGGAGGCGCATGATGGCGTGAAAGCCATCATTTTCCGCCTCTGCGAAAATGCCGCAAACACTGCAGTAACGTGGCAACCCCATCAACACCTTGAATGCATTTATTGTATTAAACAATGGAATGGTTCACATCACAAGACTCAAGTAATAGGTACTTACTTACTTGCTTACTCTTGACGTTTCGTATGACCTCATAGGCCTTAGCCATCATCAGCATTGCATTGCAGCAGAAAGATGCAATGACAGGTCCGGCAATGAAAAATGTTGTACGTATCTTGGCTTTTGAGAATCTTATAATATGATATTTGAATGAAATGAAATGACGTACCTATATAATTATGAAAATAAGTGCAAAAATATTATGATTTGTAAAAAAGTTATTCAATCTTTGGTAAGAGAATGGGAAAATAGAGAAGACTTTTGAAGTTATTCTTCTATCGCTGTTATACTGCCAATTCAGTATAGCGTGACATGAGAGTGACGTCACACGCAATAATTAGTGCTGCTACTGGTTTTCATAGATTATAAAAATGTTTTTTTGAGATTTTAATTTTTATTTATTCCGTCTTGTCTTGTCGTTTTAAGAAACAAAAAAAAACAAAAAATACCCTATTATCATACCTATCAACCTCCCGGCAGTCGCAAACGGTCTAAAACACTTCTAATTACCATACATTTTGGAACGTTTTTGATTTTGATTATTATTGTGACATGAATTTTAACCTTTCTAAGTACTAGAATTGGNGATTATAATTATTATTGTGACATGAATTTTAACCTTTCTAAGTACTAGAATTGGGCTTCTGGTGAAACCCAAGTCTCAGGGTTCATCAGGTCATCCTCTAAAATACTAAATGTGATTCTTAGTGAAGCGTACTAACCGGTAATAGACCTTAT
This sequence comes from Mamestra configurata, assembly GCA_002192655.3. Taxonomy (NCBI): domain Eukaryota; kingdom Metazoa; phylum Arthropoda; class Insecta; order Lepidoptera; family Noctuidae; genus Mamestra; species Mamestra configurata. Next base: position 15,502 of record NDFZ01003810.1, read on the forward strand.
AGTATTCCTAAACATTACGTAAAAATCTGTAGTAAACCGAACGTGACTAGAAAGGTTATAATCGTCATAACAGTTCGTAAAGAATACCGTAACAATCATGTTTGTTTACTTTCTTCTGCAACTTTTAACTGTGTGTTATAAACAATACACATTTTAAAGTTAGTTATGAGCATACCTACATCTAATCTATCTACTTTCTTTTTTTATAAGTCTGTGGCTTCTGGAAAAAAAATATNTTTACAAAGTTAGTTATGAGTATGACCATACCTACATCTAATCTATCTACTTTCTTTTTTTATAAGTCTGTGGCTTCTGGAAAAAAAATATCTACCAAATGAAACGCAAGACAAGCGATGCGATTGGCTGTTGAAAACTCATTCAACCAATCATAACTAGATAAAAAGCGTTTGACAATTTGTCACAATAATTCTGTGATATTTTTCGTGCGAAAGTAATTTTTATCCGACTGAAAAACGAAGGGTAATGTAGGTAAATTTGGCAGTATAAGTTACTAGTTTTCAAAATCTACTGTGGCCAAAAAACTGGACATTATTAAAGTTGGGGTTGACACACTCCCACTACTTAATTCAGAAACCAGCCCCATGTACCATCTGATGCTCAAACACTGCTGATCGTAGCTCAAAAACTACTTATCAGATTTAAACAAAGATTTTGACTTGACGTAGTCCGATTAATAGGCATCACCAACCCCCGGAGAACAGCAAAATCCGGAAAATATAGGAGCAGATGATCCACGGTGTCTTTTGAGAGAAGCGAATCTTATTTTAATCAATAAGAAACGTGGAATTCGGAAAATAAAACACAGTTATTATTAACAACAAGAACTTCTCTAACTTAACAGCACTTGATTGTTACATAATGTTGATAACCACATTCTGAAATTTTATTAGCATTTCCTAAAAAACAAAAGTTAAAGAGATAAAGTTATTAATATTTTTCATATCATCGCCAAAATACTTCACTCTCACCACCAGGACTTTCTTTAAATGAAAATATATAGTTTGCCAAGTATGAAAGCGATTGACATTCGACGCACGCGCAAAGACCGCGTGCCTTGCCGCCCAAAGGATCACAGTATAAAAACCAAGCCCATTGAAAAATTAAATCATTGTTGCTCCATTAACCGGCCGGGCCGAACGTCTAATTAATCAAATCTAATGACAAAGTGAAAAAAAAACAAAATGAAGTGTTTGTGTATACTCCTGGCTTCCGTCGCCATCGTTCGCGGTTACAGCATCAAGGACAATGAGATTCAAACGGCACGGTTAGGATCTAGTGATGAGTTGCTCCAGAGTGTGATCAGTGACTGTTTCGAAGCCGAAGCCCCGATGTCATGTCTCAAAGTGAAAGTTCTCTCGTTCCTGGACACCAAACTTGGAGTGAGCTCCGAATCTGCGAGGGCTTTCGACGACAAGAACATCGACAAAGTGATATTCGACCGCGTTGGCCGGTACCTGAGCAACCATGAAGTCAGATTCCAGCTTCCTGAGTTCCTATTTGAGAGTGCTGAGGTCTCCTACAGAGCTGACAGGGGTTTGGATGTGGAATTCCCGGAAACTGACAGGGAAAACGGCGAAGGTAACGGGATTCATCAAGACAACCTTGTGAACATAAAGATTAGACATCGAACTTAATCCATGTTTTCTTCCAGCTCGAGGCATCTTGAAGAAGAAGCTCCTGCTCCCCGTGCTGCTGCTGCTGAAGCTGAAGATGAAGGCTCTGATGCCCATCCTCGTCGCCATCATCGGCATCAAGTCCATGAAGGCGCTAATCCTTAGCAAGCTGGCCATCACCCTCGTCCTCGGATTCCTGATCTACAACTTGATCATGAAGAAAGGAGGTTAGATATCGATGGATATTCTAGTCTACCATTTAAAACATTTGAATTTTAAAAATAACTTTTTTTTTGTTTTTGTTGCCAGCCATGCCCATGATGATGATGCCGCCTACAGAAGCCGCCCCTCCCGCACCCCAATACGGTCCCCCGGCCAATCAATACGGACCTCCTTCGACTCCTGGACCTTCCGCGCCTCAGGACTCATACAGCCCTGCCTGGGAGCCAGCTAGCAGTGGTCCTTACGCCAGAGTGTGGGACCCGTCGCAGCTGGCTTACAGCTCATACTACCCTGGTGACTCCAACCCGTCAGCCGCCTCGAACCAGTCTCCGAGCTACTCCAGCGTGTCTTCGGTCTCCTCGTCTTCATCATCTTCCGCAGCCACCAACTAAACGAATACTACCTCATGTAAATACGCACGGGAAACGCAATGTACATAGTGTTTTAACGCACGCACCAATGAAACGGCTAGGGTCTAGAAGAGTTATTTATTGACGATTTTAATTTATTATTATTTATTGAGAAACAATAAAGAAACTGTCGTTTTAGTAATGGCTCATTATTTTCAACCCCCTAACGTTCCCACAAAGAACGGAACTTGAAAAATTCATAGGAACAATCTTCTAAAGGAAGACCTAATATCCGGGTCATATTTTCAAAAAAGGTAAGGAAAAATCCCTCTTGGCCCATAAAAATTCCCTAGGGCTTTAATAGTGTTGGCCCCATATTATGTACCTACCATGTATGAATGTGCACTGCATTCCTATGAACTTTCACCAATAGCCATTATAATTGACAATAGAATATTATTGGCCTGCTTTTCCTGACATGCTTATGATGGGCAGGTCAATCGTGTATATAGGGACAGTTGGCATACTGGGCTGTATAGGTACATTAGCTACCTATGCGTTATACAAAGTCTATAATAGCTATAAGATCACAGTAGCTCAGTAAGAAATAGCCGATCATAAGATTTAGACAATTGGGTGGAATTGTTTCTTAGCACGTTTTCCGTTGTTTGGGCCCTTCTGAGCCGGTTTAACGGGAGAACGGTTTGTATCCTAACAATTTTAAAGAAACATGTAATCTTTCTCTGTCACGAATACGTCGGTTGCTATGATTATAGGCGTACTAGACTTTGACGTCAGTCTTCGTACGTCAGAAACTTTAAAGCTTTATAACTTCGTCACTGATGAAGACTTTGAAAAAAAACTTTCAGCTTTGGTTACAAGTGCTAATTAGGTCTCTATTCAGCAAATCAAAAAAGGGCATGGTTATTCCCCCTACAAACCAATTCTGAATAACCAATCTACGAATCGCACTGCATCTCACCTCAAAAACTTAGATGAAGTGAGCTGTCAATCGATCGGAATGACAGCTCACTTCGCCTACCTATATAACTTTTCTTCCCAGCTAAAACACTAGGAAGTGGTTACGGGCGGGCGTTTTGGGGGACTGTTTTTATGTAGAACTTTGACGTTCAAAAAGTGCTGGCACTCAGCCTAATTTGAATAAATGACTTTTGATTTTGATTTTTACGGTGAGTTTTTGTCCAAATTCGACGGTTTTTTTTCATGAGTGGCGTCTCGCATTTCCCTCTTGCTTGCCTGTGGTGGCCTTAATATAATATTTAAGCCTCCAGCCAGGGATTTCAAAATCGACGGGCTGTTTCCATTTACTACGCACATTATAGTAGGCATGAGTTCACCACAGTACAAAAGGATAAATCGCAAGTCAATGCCTTCCTCCCTACTTAGCAGCTGGAACTTTCGCTTATGTAAAGCATTGTCGGGCTTCAGAAGGATTCATCGATATCTATCTAGGTAATGATGGACTATTGGCGACATGATTGTAAATATTTTGAAAGTCGTCCGTTTTTATCATGTGTACCTACCTAATTATTTCGTAGACTTAATTAAGACTGTACTCTGGGACACTTAGGTAGGTACATCTTTCCAATGGTCCGTCGTGAAAATAAGATATCCTAAGGTCTTCCTTAGGATATCTCATTGTATCTCCTGATACAGTTAATATTTGCATGTTGGCATCATAATTATTCTCCTGAACGAATTTGGGCCACGGCGGTCAAATCTCAACCTAGACTAGCCAAGAAAGAACAAATCTACGTAAACATAGGGGCACTCACTGGTTCTTTTTTTCTATTGTTTTTTTTTTGTGGATAGGAAAAGCCACGACGCGACGCCTCTCTTCGCGTCGTTGTTTGTGGACAGCACACGAATATGAAAAAAATATCAGCTCTTGGTCTACAACTGTCTTAAGAAAAGGAGGTCCATAAATAAAAGGCGCAAATGCAATAATCATTTTCTTTACTTATTTCATTTTAACTCGATTAGCACAATATCGGGTGAAGAATTGGGAAAAAGTGATATAATCATTTCAGTACCCAAATGTGTGGAAAAGTGGAAAAATAGGTCGGTTACAAAGATGTTATAATTTCATTTATTATTGTCACAAAGGTATGGTTTCCGTCACTAGTTACGATAAATTCATATTTTTCTTTAGGGAATCTAAATATTAAATGGATATAAAAGTTTAGAGTTGGAAATTAGTGGGTAGTATTCTGTATTTCTTAAATAGTATTTTTGCTGTCTTAGGTAGGTATAACAATATTTATTTATTCTAAATAGAAAATCGTTATTTTAAGTAGGTACTAAGCTGGAGTGTAGATAATAGGTACCTACTCGTACATACTTTGTATGTACCCAATGAAATTGACAACATATCAAATTTCATGAGCCCATTTATTTCATATTTCGATCCTGAAACTTTAAACAAAATGAAAAACAAAAAAAAGTGGAATAAATACGAACGCCTTATTATAATCATTCTGAAAATATGAAATGTTATTCACGCAAAACCCGAGACAAGTACATATTTCCTACACTCTTAACTTTAGTTTTCCAATAGCAATGGCGCTCACAAGTAGGAAAGTTTAAGAAATGGTCGTGCATATACTACAATAGGTATATAAACACAGTACAAACGCACTAGATATATACAAAGACGCTACATTAACCTACGGGGTTCAATTAAATTGGCTAGTATAACTTCACAGGCCAGGGCCAATGTCATCATGATTCCGTTGTGAGAAAGAGATAGCGCTATGCGTCTTGTATGTTTCTTTCTCACCAGAATCATGATGGTTTTAAGACGTCATAGTTGGGTCCTTAATAGTAGATTTGATATCTAATGATAATAAAAATCTAAACTTTGAATTTCCAACAAATTATGAGTTATAAAATCTTCCTTTTTTGTGGAGTTTCACTAGCCCATTTTTTTTTTGAACCAGTAATAGGTATAATAAGTAAATAAAAATTATTGAAATGATAATAAAAATGTTTTGTACTCATAAAACAGGTGAATGATGAAGATGAAATTAACTGTTCAGATGAAACATTCAAATAAAAGTTCGAAGGCATTTATAGAAAACCAACTTCAATACCGATAGGTAAAGTTTACTTTTCGTTACATTTTTATGGCTTCCTTAATAACTAGTACTTACCTAAGTAATTCTGAAATAAATTTAATTTACACACACAAAAAATAGTACTTAAACGTTTAAGTGTTGCAGGTACTATTTATAAATTCATAGATAGGTAGGTACTAGCCGGACTATTTAGTAAAAAAATCACAGTGAAAATTAATATCATTCACTTTTGATACGAGGGACCTAGCACCTATGTTTTCGCAATTAAATATTAACAGATTAGCACTTCAGGTACACAAATATTTAAAACATATACAAACATTACCTATACAGATTCTTTCATCTGAACAGAAGGCCAAAGGCCTACGCACACCGGGACGGAATGGCAGAGGATTTTGCCACCGGTTAGCGTACACTAGCCGCTTAGATACTATAGCATTCCGGCGGCCTACCAAGACATCCCGCGACCTGTCAAATGGACGGCGCAAGACAAGTGTGGTGTACATGTGCTCCCGTTTGCACTGCCTCACCACGCGGCATGTCACGGCGTCCTTCGGCGTGCCGTCGCATACCGCAGTGCGCTGCGGCATCCCGCCGCGGGATCCCTAAGCGCGCTCTCCAATACCGTGTCAAAAAATCCCTTTCGATGCAACGGAATCAAGGCATTTATGTCGTATTCCTACTTGATAAGTTTGAATGTCCTTTAGTAAAAATAAAAATCCTCTGCCATTCGAATCGTTCCGGTGTGCTTAGGCCCCAATTCATTTCGTACTCAAAAAGTGTTCAAATTCAAGTTGCAATATCATCTCAAAAACAATGAATGTCAAAAACATGTCAAGATACAGGGAAACTGGAGGTGTTTTTGACAGTTAACAATGAAAATGCGAACGCTCCTTAAAATACGAGAATTGCTCCTCAGGACTCTCAGTGCTTGTGATATCTACAATGGGAAGGTTAAAGCTATTATTTCACAGCCTCGAATAAGGGGAGTGCTTCATAAGGTACTCTTTCTATAGTGAACAGCCATTGGAGACAAGATTTGAAGAGTTTAAAAGGTCATATTAAATTACCTGAGTAGCGGAAATCCGCATTTATTATGACTATGAATGGGCAAGACGTTGAAGACATATTATAATTTCGTGTGTTACATTTACAATACCCATGATTTTCGAATCCTGTACATAGTCAGTTATAGTAGGCGCCAGATAATCGTGGAATAACGGTCATTGACCCACCTACAATTATTGACATTTTTAATTTGAAAAACGGAATTAATGACACAAAGCTGTCCCGAATCATCATCTCTCGTGATCCTTAACATTGTCTAATAATGAAAAACGATTCATATTTAATTGTTCAGGTACCTATGAACAGTTATTAGGGAAAGGTCAATATACTTTATTCCACATTTATCTGGC
>NDFZ01003810.1:23863-37770 GCA_002192655.3 Mamestra configurata
GATAATCGTGGAATAACGGTCATTGACCCACCTACAATTATTGACATTTTTAATTTGAAAAACGGAATTAATGACACAAAGCTGTCCCGAATCATCATCTCTCGTGATCCTTAACATTGTCTAATAATGAAAAACGATTCATATTTAATTGTTCAGGTACCTATGAACAGTTATTAGGGAAAGGTCAATATACTTTATTCCACATTTATCTGGCGCCTACTATAGCTACTTGAAACTAAGAGTATAAGCAAATTTAACTATTTAAACGTCAATTACAAAGTTGGTACATAAGCGGACTTTTGAATTATATTATTTGGAGTTAAGAACTTCTCAAAATCGTAGCTCCTAAACGGCTGAACCGATCTGCCAAATTTTAACAGATTGATAGGCTACAGAAAGGTTTTACAATTACTCAAATTCAATTATGTATTAATGTTTTTTTACATCGTGTTGACTACGGGATCAACAGCCATCGCGTCAACAAGTTCATCACGCCAGCGGAATTGCGATAGGTAATTTAATACGACCCTGTGAAGTATTTATATATTTACGCGAGTATTATTTATTTATAGGTACGTACTTCATGTTTTACAAAATATGTAAAATAACAAATAAAACGAATAGATATGTGGATCCTACATATGTAGTTACAAATATTTTATCAAATATATGGACACAGCTAGATATGAAAGCTAGGAAAATGAATTACCTTTCACTTTTCACAATATTTCCCAGTAAAAAGAAAATTTAATAGGGTTAAATTTTATTTAGGAAAATGAAGGTGACTTATGTTAAGTAGTGAAAAAAACAACGGGTTGCAATCCGAGAGTGCCGGCAGAAGTGAAAACTTGAACATTAACGTTGTGCATTTTTGATATTTTGGAATGGTTAGGGAATAATTTCGCACGAATTGCTTTAATTATCTGTATAAAAGTACCTACTATCATTAATGTGGTAAATACAATATTCATTTATTGCGCTATCGTACACAAACATGACAATTTATATTACATTAAAAATGTAACACTTCAGAACTTTCCCTCCGTCTTACGAATTTTCGAGGTCACGTGTCCTGACGCGAGTTTAACATTTTTTACCCATCCCAAAAAGTGCACAACGCCGCTAAAGAAGTTTTCACTTTAAAAACTTAAAATACTTGAACATATTGTGCGCTTGATGGATTGTACACCTCATATCAACTCCAACTGCTACACAGCTTGCCCAGGTACAGGTGGCATTCAGGAATCCTTAGCTGAATTATAAACTTAAGCTAAGGAATGCAGAACACAATTTATATCGCAATCCGAAGGAGTCTGAAGGACATCCTTAATTAGTTACTTCTCAAGTTTGCAAAACCCATCAGCCCGAGCACGTAAATAAAGTAATAAATGTTGTGTTTGCATTTCATACGCCATTATTGGCTGTTACGCACATTACAACAACAGGTCAAGCTTCACCTAAAGAGCCCCTGACTTGCATCAGTCAGGTGGCAATAGATCCCGTATTATTATAATACTCTTTGGGCAATAGCCATATTGATTAGAATATTCGTTTATGTAAAGATACCATAAACTACATGGAGTGTCATGGGTCATGACCAGAGATCGGAATAGGTGGTCTATATTTACCTAATGTTCGAAACTATTGAATTTGGATGGGATTTACTGTACACAAAACAATTTTTTCAAAATATAACGAGAAATTATAATCTAGTCAAATATAGTCTACCGTACTCTGGTCATGACAGAAGAATTTCCTGATAATGAACACACCAATTGGTTCATTGATCGATGCAATAATAAAAAAATCTGGTTCGAGCATATTTTTTTGATAAAATGTAGAATAGAATACTATATAAAGATGTTTAAAATACTTTACAATTAGAGTTAGATGAAATAAGCTATCTTGTATAGGTATAGAGTAGGATGTCAATTTCTAAAAAAAGTAGGTATAGATTAGTGATAGGTTCTTGAAGATGAAGTAGGTAACAGTGGAAGTATTACAAGTGCAAGATATAGGAATTTAAATATAAATTCACCACTTCTGATATTTTTATATCTAGTATAACCATAAAACAGGACAGACTTCAGCATCTAAAACTTTTGAACGTCATTGTCTCACATTTGTAACAAACAAAAGCTTACCCCGTACGCCAACGTCACAAACAAAAATTACAGTGAATTTGTGCCTTGCCGTACGCCGATGCGTTTATGCTCTGACGTTCAAAAGGATAATTTAGATAGGTACTAAAATCATCTTTGTGATGACTAACTTCATTGGCAATGTTTCAGGGGGTGATTGTGAATATTGTTTTAACTTTATAATGGGACCTGAAATCGCGAAAAAAAAGACTTCACTACCCACCCCCCTTGGATGTAATAATATTTTTAAAAAATCTTGAAAAACGTCGTTTTATACTCGTGGACATTGTCATTGCATCAAAATGTAGGTACTATTTCGGATACATTATGGAATGGTTAACGTAGGTACATATTGCAAATTTATCTGGTGCTTACGATGAAAAAGTTAGTACCTATTACTTTCAACCCATAAATACATTGCCAATGAAATAAAAGTCGCTCTTTAAACCAACACACAGAAGTGATGAAATCAGCTCTAACATTTAATAATAATATACTTTTATGTATTTTAGTTAGTACTATTAAATATTTCTCTGGGAACATTTTCCTAACAACTATATTTATGGCAATTTTTAATAATCCCCTTTATTGTCATCAGATTATTTTGAACAATAGATATTACAGTAATAATGCTACTGCAATGCAGCTGTGCAGATGTGCTGTGCTGTAATGTGTTGTATCATGTATGTACCTATGTATAATATTTTACTTTATGTAGGTACAGTCGACAGAAACGATTAGGTATCTGGCGAAATACAAATATTCCACCTGAGGCCCTACTATGAAGTCTTAAAACGATCATGATTCCGCTCTAAGAGGGAGACGGAGCTATACATAGCGAATAGCACTATCCCGTTTACATCATCAGAATTGGATGGCATTAGCACGCCATGGTAGGGCTACTGAACTTTTAAAAAATAAAACGACCGCATTTATTTTTTTATACTAACTGTACCCAAGCAAAATATTTTTGACAATAGTTACAATGAGTTACAAGGCAGCTCGCCTTATAAATCACCACAGACAGATTGAGCTAGCATTATTAACCGTAATATTTTCATGATACATAGGTTCTGATAAAATGGACTTTAGCTCACTAACAATACAATTCCTTATTGCACAAATAAATATTCCTGCTTCTGTAGGCAAAATAATAAATATCCACTTATTCTACGCGGTGTTAAACCAATGGAAGATGTATAAGGCACCAGGGTCATACAACACCAAAGCTTTACTCCTTCAAACACAAGGCTCCACATTCTCCTTTACTCTACGAATCTGAACTTTATTTGTATTACAATTATAATGTCCTATTTTCATGACACGCTATCAATCAATAACTTAGCTCATAGGTACAAATATGAACACAAAAATTAATAAATAATGTTCATTTCGGTTAAGCGACATCGCGAACCGTGTTATGGCCTGTGCAGACTGGTGGACCGGACGGCAGATTTTTAATTTATCAATTGAATTTAATAGTTATCCAATCAAAATGAGGTATATATTTCAACGCTCTGTGATCGGCCGAAAACTGTGCTACGATGCTCCGAGGCCGAACGAAAAGAATATATTCTACCTTATTTGGATTGAATAACCATTAAATTCAATTGATAAATTAGAAATCCTTTGCCATCCCGTATCTGCGCAGGTCAATATTTATATGCGAATGCTCCGCTAAGCAAAGTCGAAAACTGATGTTTGTTCAACTTTGCACCATGGAACTGATCTTTAAGTTTCATCCAATGTCATCAGAAAATCACATGTTCTGTACCTGCACAGAGCTTATCATATTAAAATGCGAAGTTTCAAACTCTTTTTTTTACCGCATGGGGTCATAAAAATTATGCCGCAATAAATGAAGAATGCCGCTGATAATTCAAACATAACAGCATGAGGTTTTTTTATTAGTTTTTGGGGGCGGCAAAGTGCGCTAGTAGGTAGGTATACCACCACTCACTCCCGTTTTGACATGAATTCTTTTCAAGCAAGTTGGGGAGAGTTCCGACCTGTACTGAATTCCGCAAAGAAACTAAAAATATCAGGGTATCGGAGATGAGTCGCCTTATGTAAGCAGGGTACATACGTACTCGTATCTCAACCAAAAATGTCGCCTTTCTTGGTTGAATTAATATTCTTTGTTTGTACTTATTACTGCTTAACTTCGTCAACTGTGTATCAAACACGAACATTTTAACGCACGTCAGGTATGAAATATTTGGACACAAAAAAAAACCAAAATGAATTCACGCTGATGTATCAAACATAAGCGTGAGTTAATTTTGTTTTTTACCTTTCTTAGGTAGGTACTTACATCAAAATTATTACTCAAGTTTCTTTATACCTATCTTTTTTAAATTTATTTTACGTAAACATATGATATTGATTATATTTTACTTCGTACTTGATTGACAGCTTACCAAGAATATTCGACAAATCCTCCACACTTCAAAATCGAACTATTTCTACTTAAAGATATTATTTGGAATGTGTTTATTATTTAGTTTTAAATATAAAAGGGATGAGGTAAGTAAAAATAAAATAAAAAACGTAAAACTTAAAAAATAACATTTTACTTTCAAATAAATAGGACTAACACTGTCATGCCAGGGATTGAAAACATAAAATCAGGTTTACTCTCGCCAATTTTTGTGGTCGCTACATCTGCACAGACGAATCTGCACAGACTAATCTGCACAGACCAATCTGCACGGACGAATCTGCACAGACTAATTTGCACTGCCGATGATTATTGCCGATCCGTTACAAATTTTAAGCGACCATAAAGTTTGGCTAGAGATATTTTGTTCTACTTTAGGTGATAAATTATTTGGCTTGCAATAATGAACACAAAAAGTTAAAATAATATCAGAGTCGAGACTTAAAAGTTGCGTACCTAGTTAGTACTACAACTTTTAAAAATAAGTTATAGCTTGTCAAATGCCTCACAAACATTTTCCACAAAAAACACGATTAGCTAGGAGTCTTATAATAATCTAAAATCAAATGATTGTTAGTGTTTCAGTCTGTAAAACATACATAATAATAATTTGTTAGAATTTAACTATAATAAATACGGGAATGACATTTTGCTGAAATATTCATGAAAAGAGGATATACCTATTAAAACTTGACGATAAAAAACAAAGTATAAAAATGTCGTTTGATCTTTCTTTTATAATAATTTACAGGCACAAGGAACAACAACCTACTATTTCATTATAAATACAAAAGTCATCCACGGCGTCTCTAGTAATTTTGTGCTGAGACAAAAATAACATCAACATTGGTACAAATCACTACTTAACTTAATTTTATTCAATTTTTTCAAGCACTTTGGATTAGTATTTAGTCACATAAATTAAAAGAACACATAATTTGTTTACCATAGAAGGGCAATTGAGGGGTAAAGTTGTTAACACACAGTTTACCTGTTAAAGTCAACTAACGCCAGACGCGATATGGGTTTACAACCTCTTTTTAAATGTACACACAAAATTGAACTTTATTTCCTACATAAAGTACAGATTTCAGTGACAAAATTCGAATGCGCTATTTGGGATACGAATTTATGCGAACTATCTCATTGAAATTTGTACCTTTACGTTTCGTAAATATAGTTCAATATTGCATCACAAATTTCAAAATTCGCGTGGTTTCCGTCACGTTGAGCCTAACCCTTAGTTCGGGCAAGTTCATCGCCGTTTACAGGACACAGTTTTGGGTCAATAATTTATAAGAAATACACAAATAACTAACAGGGCAACTAAAACAATACAATATAATAACGTAACGCTAACCAATATAATAACTTCATATGTCTCAACGGCATTGTACTACCTTTTAAATATACTTTATTCACTTACAAACTTTAACTTTACATATATAATTTTATATAGTGTATTCATATGTTATATATTAGCAATTATAATAGAAATATTCTGAATTTTTCATGTGTTCATAATATGTCAACTCGGATTTTGACTATTCCGTCAGTTATTATAATCAATAATATTTTGATGGCGTGTCCTAAGGCAGAGATTGTTTGGATTTTGACTTGCAATAGCCACAACGATATACGACCAAATAGTCTTAATCTATGAGATATAAATCTAATACCATATTAGCCCCTATATGTCAATAACATCTGTGAATATTTTACTGTTATTTTATATTAAGACAAAACAATTAATATTACTCATAACAAGCACCATGAACAAATAATATTGTATAATTCGTAATATTTGATAATTTATAAAATCAACTCCAATGAGATGTCGATGTTCGAGACAAAACGAAATATTTGGTTTCAACTTATGTTGCTAACTTTACTTAAGCCGAGTCGGGAATACTAGTAAATGCATTATAATCTTAACAACAGATATCAACCCCCATACTGTGACATTCCAATGCCATCATTTTTCCGTTGAGAAAAAGAGATGGCGCTATTCAACCTGTATAGCTCTGTCTCTCTCTCTCAACGGAATCATGATGAGATTGCTACGTCATTACGAACCTTATAGCAATACCACACAACTGCAAGCAACAAATAAAAAGGCAAAAAAAACTGTCAAACTGATAAAACTATTAGTTTTTGGCAAACTGTATCTCATTCCTTCTCAATATTAGATCAACAACCTACGACACAACATAAAACTGACGATATAACTTGCATATAATATAAATAGCTATAGAACACATGTTGTCGCATGTCACAATCCTTATATCACTGTAATCCAGGCTCCTTATTCTTTAACTCTCACTCGACTTCCAACATTTAACGTCACATACATTAGATATAATCTCTTGAGATGATCTTGTCACTTAATTAACACTTATCCATGAACGAGTCGAGACGGACCGGCGGATTTTCACGACCGTGCAATGGATACCAAGCTTAACATTCTCCTACACAAAGTCACTTTCACTTTAACCGTCACTAAGGCTTGTTCACTGTCCTAACCGTCGTGTTAGCACGTCCCACGCTGAAGAGACGTAGTGTAGTGATCGCTAGGCGGTCTCCCAAAAGCCAGCGGTCACGATGATGGGGCAGAGCCGGGTGAACGTGATGCCGACCACCAGACCCGTCACTAGTACGGCGCCGCCTATCATGCCGGCCTGACTTGCGTTTTCAGGGGCCACTGTGCTGGAAATAAAAACGAGGAAATTAGATAATTGTACTTTATTAGAAACAAGTCACGTTTATTTCAATTAGTCCATTGAACGGCACTTTTGAACGTCATCATTTAGTTCAGTAAAATAATATAATAATAATACAAGGTGAGTGACTCTAGTGTCCATTCGGAAAGGTAGATTCTTATGGAGAAGAACGGACAAGAAACTCCATAGTTACTCTTTTCAAATAATGGTTTTACAAAATTTAGTATTCAAAAATGAATTTAATATTATGTGAGGACGATGCACCCAAAGTATGCTACTTATAGGAACAAAGTATTACCAGCAGAGGTAAACTTATTCATTTTCTAAATAAATTTAGGTAAATTGTACTCACATATTTACAAATATAGTGTTTTTTTTTTTTAGTATTAGTAAGAATGTAGCAAAACTTGTGTGTACACAAATATACTTGAAAATAGTTGTGTTTGGTACAAGTAGAGCGTTGTTGTACCCACTTAAAAAAGTAAGAAACATATTTCAATGTATCCTCTGTTGCGTAGTGGGAAAAGACGGATGAATGAGTAAGATATGACAACATTTTCCATCTTTGAAAGCGTACATGATAGCAAGAATAGTTCGAATTTCTTGACAGTTCAAAATAAAATCTATCATAAGTGATTTAACATATTAACATATAAACAACATTTAACATAACAACTAGCCTGTATGTATCATCCCACTGCAGAGCCATTTTCACCGTTCCACGCTATTCTGTCTCCTCTCAAACGCAGAAAACTCATTTAACCGTGATTATCAGAAGACAGGGAATGTTCCAGTGGCTTGTAGTCACACATCTGTATCATCAGTAAAGCTAAGGGCTGGCTACATATAGCACATACTGGCAAGGAACCTGTCATTGTATCACGTCATATAATAACGATTTGATTGGCTGGGGAGTTGCTTGCGCCACTTTTTCTTCCCAGCTTAAACACTAGGAAGTGGTGACGAGGACTATGCCCCGAGGACCAGCCCAGCAGCGCGGAGGCGACCCAGAACACCCAGTCGTTGTTACAGACACTCACCCCCCGATATACATCATGGCGAGCGAGCTGCCATGCCCCGAGGACCAGCCCAGCAGCGCGGAGGCGACCCAGAACACCCAGTCGTTGTTACAGACACTCACCCCCCGATATACATCATGGCGAGCGAGCTGCCATGCCCCGAGGACCAGCCCAGCAGCGCGGAGGCGACCCAGAACACCCAGTCGTTGTTACAGACACTCACCCCCCGATATACATCATGGCGAGCGAGCTGCCATGCCCCGAGGACCAGCCCAGCAGCGCGGAGGCGACCCAGAACACCCAGTCGTTGTTACAGACACTCACCCCCCGATATACATCATGGCGAGCGAGCTGCCATGCCCCGAGGACCAGCCCAGCAGCGCGGAGGCGACCCAGAACACCCAGTCGTTGTTACAGACACTCACCCCCCGATATACATCATGGCGAGCGAGCTGCCATGCCCCGAGGACCAGCCCAGCAGCGCGGAGGCGACCCAGAACACCCAGTCGTTGTTACAGACACTCACCCCCCGATATACATCATGGCGAGCGAGCTGCCATGCCCCGAGGACCAGCCCAGCAGCGCGGAGGCGACCCAGAACACCCAGTCGTTGTTACAGACACTCACCCCCCGATATACATCATGGCGAGCGAGCTGCCATGCCCCGAGGACCAGCCCAGCAGCGCGGAGGCGACCCAGAACACCCAGTCGTTGTTACAGACACTCACCCCCCGATATACATCATGGCGAGCGAGCTGCCATGCCCCGAGGACCAGCCCAGCAGCGCGGAGGCGACCCAGAACACCCAGTCGTTGTTACAGACACTCACCCCCCGATATACATCATGGCGAGCGAGCTGCCATGCCCCGAGGACCAGCCCAGCAGCGCGGAGGCGACCCAGAACACCCAGTCGTTGTTACAGACACTCACCCCCCGATATACATCATGGCGAGCGAGCTGCCATGCCCCGAGGACCAGCCCAGCAGCGCGGAGGCGACCCAGAACACCCAGTCGTTGTTACAGACACTCACCCCCCGATATACATCATGGCGAGCGAGCTGCCATGCCCCGAGGACCAGCCCAGCAGCGCGGAGGCGACCCAGAACACCCAGTCGTTGTTACAGACACTCACCCCCCGATATACATCATGGCGAGCGAGCTGCCATGCCCCGAGGACCAGCCCAGCAGCGCGGAGGCGACCCAGAACACCCAGTCGTTGCTCACCACCACCGGCAGCGTGCGCACATCCGGCTTGTAGTTGCACAGCAGGAAAAACGGGATGAACAGCAGCCGGGCCGTCGTGAACACTACCAGCCAGCGGGGACCGGGCTGGAAACATTTAAATATTTTTTAGTCAACATCATATCCTCCTCATTCAGAAGCTTGTGGCTTAATAATAACAACTGGACGGATCGGTCTTGAAAGTTAAGCAATGCTTGTCGAGGTTAGTCTGTTGATGGCTGACCATCTTAAGATACCGAAACTTCTCCATGCCTCAACAATGACAGCCAGGGCAATCGGCTAAATTTGCTTTCCGAAACTCTTCCGTGCCTCGGAAAGCACATTAAGCCGTTGGTCCCGGCTGTCATTTGTAGATCATTGGCTGTCGTTACGGATTTTCAGCAGCCAGCAAAACTGACTACAGTCTTGCCAAGAAGTACCGTGTCAGTGTTACCAGTTATTGGATTGTGAAGGTCAGATAGGCAGCCGTTTAATGTAAAATACTGGTGGTTCTCAGATGTATCCGGTTAAACAGGAAGCCGACCCCATCATAGTTGGGAAAAGGCTCGGGAGATTGATCGAGTTGCTGCCCGCGACTTCGTCCGCGTTTAACTCGGGGTTTTTAATAATGGCATTATCTGCCAACAATGGTCAGAGTATGAAAATGTATGGCACCGCTTCCGAAGTCGGCCGCGCGCGTCTGTCGCAGACCTCGGAAACGGCGCCATACATTCTCATACTCTCGACTATTTACCTTATACAGTCATATGAATTTCATAAGAATATTCCATGAAATATTATATTTCAAGATTTATGTTGAACCACGTTTTTGTTGCTAAAATAGTCATACGCAAGTTCACGACTTGAACTTGAATAATATATATCATAGCATTATTGTACCCACTTAAAAAAGTAAGAAACATATCTATTATGTCTCCTCTGTTGCGTAGTGGGAAAAAGGTTTTAAAATACTTTACTTTTCCAAATGTTATAACAAAATCTAGAAGTTTATCGGGAATCCATTTACACTTTGAAGAAAAAATTTACAATACTATCCCTGTCTCAAAAATTGCGTTATTATTGTCTTTCGTGGGCCATCATAGCTGTTAGTGTGCCTCACCAAATCTATACTATAATATAATAAAGCTGAACAGTTTGTTTGTTTGTTTGAACGCGCTAATCTCTGTACCTACCAGTCTGATTTGGAAAATTATTTTTGTATATGACAGCCACATTCATGAGGAAGGCTATAGGATATTCGAGAACGGGAAAAACAGGATATGCGCGTACAAAGTCGCGGGAAAAAGCTATTGTTAATAACAATCATCCCCTGCGGCCTGCCCCCATCCCAACTTATGAACTTTTATTCGGAACGGCAGCATATCTCTTTCTTCCCAACAATCAAACTGCTAGGCTTTTACAAACTGTTTGGTTCGGCTTCAAGCCAACTGTCGACTGTCTGTCTGTCTGCCACTAACTCGGCAAGGCGTTGCTTAACTTTGGTGATCTATGCGACTGTTATTTACTCCGCCACGAGCTTAATGCTTCTAACTTCCAAATGGGGTATTTTCATCATTCATCATCTGCTTCGCCTTTTTCCCAACTATACAGGGGTCGGCTTTCAGTGAACCCGGATTCAGCTGAATACCAGTATTTTACGTGGAGCGGCTGCCTACCAGACCTCCATAACCCATTAACTGGGAAACACGGTACTTCTTGGCAAGACTGGTGTCAGATTTTCTGGCTTCTGACAATCCGTAACGACTGCCAAAGATCTACAAATGACCGCCGGGACCAACGGCTTAACGTACTTGCCGAGGCACGGAGGAGTCTCGGTATGTTAAGAAAGAATGTCACCCATCCATAGACCACCCTCGGCAAGCGTTGCTCAACCTTGGATGATCGATCCGTGCGGCTGTTATTATTTAGCCACAAGGTCCTCTTCCAAATAGCCCCATTAATTTTTCCTAAATAGCATTTTTTGAGGATCAAATTTTATAACAATATAAAACACAAAGCAGATACTCACGAATCGCCACGTGCTGGCCGTGATGTTGCCGATCGTGGCTGTCAGGTTGAACGTCAGGAAGCAAGTGACCCGCACGAAGTTCGAGCCCCAGAATTGCGTGTCGATCGCATGCACGTCTGTAAGTCAAGAATGTTTATCATTAGAAGTTCACGAGACAATTTCTTATCAAACAAACGTTACGGAAATTTTAAGACTAAAAAAAGAAAAATATGTTTTGGCAATGCTCTCATTTTTCAGTCAGTGAATGATAAATTTAAGATTTGTTCGCGTCTCTTTACAGAAAGGACAAAAAATTTGCTAACGGGGTGCTGTCATGTTGGCAACGCATCTTTGCCAACGTGAAAGTGACGAAGAAGATGATGAACAGCGTGAGGCGAGAACTTTGTTATATTATACTATGTTCACCTGATATGACGGCCGGGAACACGGCGAGCGTGACGAAGAAGATGATGAACACATTGTAGAGCTGTACGAATGCTTGCTTGAACAGCGTGTGGCGAGAACTTTGTTATATTCTACATGTTCACCTGATATGACGGCCGGGAACACGGCGAGCGTGACGAAGAAGATGATGAACACATTGTAGAGCTGTACGAACGCTTGCTTGAACAGCGTGAGGCGAGAACTTTGTTATATTATACTATGTTCACCTGATATGACGGCCGGGAACACGGCGAGCGTGACGAAGAAGATGATGAACACATTGTAGAGCTGTACGAACGCTTGCTTGAACAGCGTGAGGCGGGACGTTTGGGGAACGTTGCGGGCTTTAGCGTTAGCGTTGTCTGCGGTGCGTTGCTGGTTCAGTTGGTCGTGATAGCGGTAGAATTTCTGTAGAACAAGAAGGTAATAGGTTTAAAGAAACTTTTCACTGTTTTCATTTAAAATTATATCCAAATATAGGTTTAGATAAAACATATGTATGACAGACGAATCCGATGTAGAAAATATAATTTACCGACACCAGTATCGTACCTAGGACGACGCGTAAGATCTCTCAGTTGTGACAACTAAACCAACCAGACAATATGTTTGCTACCCAAAGATATTTAAAACCATAAATAAATGCGTTGTCCGCAATCTGAAATGGCAACATAAAAATAACTGCGACCCCAACGTAGCATATGCTACCTATTAGTACCGAAAATGTTTGCACTACTTTTCAAACCCGCGTCTATTTTTAATAATGCGGGTATTATTATATATAGACGCGGTAAACATCAACATCTTACCTACTACTTTCTTTGTTTCTACGATTATAATCATTTTTATTATATAAGGCATTGTAAATTAACTATAATATGTACAAGTAACAACTAAATACTTAAACTACTAGACTACTAATACATATAATAAATAGACAGGGAGTTATGAAATGAAATAGAATGTAGCAATACATCATTCACACATATTTACTTCAAAATATCATGGCACTTAGTAATGCTTTTCTGTACCCACTTAAAAAAGTAAGAATCGTATCTGACGTTTCCTCTGTTGCGAAGTGGGAATCGAAGACGCTATGGGAACTTCTAATTAAAACTAGCCTTTGCCCGCGCGACTTCCTAAAGCGCATATTCCATTTTCCCGGTTCCTGTAGGAATTTTGGGACGAATTATACACCTAAACCGCATGAAAATCCGTTCAGTAGTTTTTGAGTTTATCGCGTATGGGAATAATGTCACTTAGTTGTGGGGTATCACCACTAGTCGGTGTCAAAAAACGAAAAAACGAAAAAACAACCAAAAACACCGACTGCCGAAATTAAAGTTATTTTATTTATTTTGTATACTTTGTAGTGTTTTTATCTGGGAGTCGGTTTTGTTTCGAAACGTCTTATTCTAAATTTAAAACGCGCCCGGATTCTTCGAAAGGCGTTCGTATAGGTGGCGATCCGAGGCTTTATAAGAATGATAGGTCATAGTGAGCTTAGTCTCGTTGCCATATGGT
This sequence comes from Mamestra configurata, assembly GCA_002192655.3. Classification (NCBI taxonomy): domain Eukaryota; kingdom Metazoa; phylum Arthropoda; class Insecta; order Lepidoptera; family Noctuidae; genus Mamestra; species Mamestra configurata. Next base: position 37,381 of record NDFZ01003810.1, read on the forward strand.
TGAAACATGGTTGCTACTCACATTAAGCGGCAGCGCGAAATAAGTGTCGATACAGATGAGCAGCACAAACATGCCGCCTATGAAGTAGTAGATGGCGGCCGTGCGCTGGTTCTCGAAGAACACGGAGAGCCAGTTGAGGCCCACGATGAGCAGGCCACATAGGTTACTGCCCAAGATTACCGCGCCTGTGTAGCTGGGTGGTAAGCAGGCCGCTACGCCAAATACCGAGTTTTGGAAGATCGCGTTGAAACCTGCAAAATAAGAAAAAAATCGGTTTAAAACGTGGTTTTATTTGGATATTTAATCATCATCTGCTTCGCCTTTTCTCATCTATATTGGGGTCGGCTTCCAGTCAAACCGGATTCAGCTGAATACCAGTATTTTACGTGG
>NDFZ01003811.1:0-19732 GCA_002192655.3 Mamestra configurata
TCCAACGGATTCCCGCGACCTTCACCAGGTCATTGGCCCACCTTGTGGGAAGCCTTCCACGCGCCGTCTTCCGGTACGTGGTCGTAAATGAATTATATTTTAGGCCGCGTTACTACCAGAGATATGCGAGGATGCATAGCGAGGGATGTATTTATTGAAAACCAAAATAATCGCTTAATTTACTTAGCCTCGCTCAGTACAAGCGATAGAAGAACACATCCCTCGCTACGCATCCTCGCACATCTGTGGTGAAGACGCAGCCTTACGGTCGTTTTCTCTCAAACTTTAGGCAACGTCTTCGATGTCGCCTAGTGATTGTCAAAACGGGCCTATATTGAGAACATAGTGTAGTTCAGGACTCACCCATACACGTCTGCCTGTATGTCGGGCACGGGCGGCGGCGCGGGGCTCGGCGGTCTCTCCTTCAAACTGTAGCCTCGGAGTAATACTAGGTGACGAGGATCCTGTGAACAATATAAAGTTTAAAAGCTGTAAGTAGTCTTATATGTTGTTGTTATGTTGTTGTTGTTGTTATGTAGTTATTATATCGAGAAAAAACTTTTTTTGTATTTTTTTTTATGTTTGTTTGGAATAAATAAGCTCTAAAACTCCTATTTATAAAAAACTTTAATATAAACTAGTTAATTTAATTATATTGTTATATTCATCTTTAAGTATTGGAAGTTTGGTCTTGTTTTGTATTGGCAGTATGTTGCAGTAATTAAATNTTGTTATGTAGTTATTATATCGAGAAAAAACTTTTTTATATTTTTTTTATGTTTGTTTGGAATAAATAAGCTCTAAAACTCCTATTTAAGAAAAAACTTTAATATAAACTAGTTAATTTAATTATATTGTTATATTCATCTTTAAGTATTGGAAGTTTGGTCTTGTTTTGTATTGGCAGTATGTTGCAGTAATTAAATAGTTCAGAATAATAATAATAATAAACGTTTATTTCGACCAACATGGACCCTAGCACACACATTACACATAATAATTACACATAACAAAATAATAACAAAAACACACATACATAAAAACACGTAAAAATCCAAACATACATATTACTGGTTTCGATTGCTCAGTAAGTGAACCATACAGCAATGGTTCAGGTACTGACAATCGAACCTCTGCGCGAATAATTTAGGTATTTGGTTTTTATTTTAAGTATGTTTACGTTTTAGCTGTTATATTATTAGTGACTACTGCCACAACTATTGTTACTGTGCGTAAGGTTTTCAGTACAATAATGTATGAATGCAATTTTTAAAAATTTCTTATGTAAGTGAAGTAACTAATTCTTATGGGAAATAAAGATATCTCAAATCTCAAGTTGAAAACTTTATTATCACTGAATACCATANTTTTTCAGTGCAATAATGTATGAATGCAAATTTTTAAAATTTCTCATGTAAGTGAAGTAACTAATTCTTATGGGAAATAAAGATATCTCAAATCTCAAGTTGAAAGCTTTATTATCACTGAATACCATAGACTAGCGAAGTACATAGTGTATTATATTAAGAAGAAAATGTGTAGAATTTAAATTACAATAGAATAGAATAATTATAATATAACTAAATGACCCACGCAACTTCGTCTGCGTCACATTTTTCATGAATGCTTGGCTCCTATTGGTCATAGCGTAATGTTATATATAGCCTATGGCCTTCCTCAATAAATAGGCTTCCCAACACTAAAATATTTTTTCAAGAACGGTCCTACTGGTTCAGTAGGACCGTTCTACTGGTTCAGTAGGACCGTTCTACCAAACAAATAGTCAAGAATTAACTGATCATGTGGTAATGTAATGAGGTATGATCAATTATCATAGACGAGAGTAGAAAATAATTAAAGTACTAATATTGCTATCAAAAATTGGAGTTGGTGGTAGAAGGGTGAAAATTTAGGGTTCTATTTATTTTTTAATGTCAAATAATAAATAAATAAAAATAAAAAATTTGTCCAAAAAAGAAAAACAAAGTTGGGGTGGACCAATTATCCCTTCAGGGTATGAAATATAGTTTACGTCATATTCTCAGACTTATTCACACACAAAATTTCATAAGAATCGGTCAAGCCGTTTCGGAGGAGTTTGGTTACGAACACTGTGACATGAGAATTATAATACTCTTTATAATGTACACCATATTTTCGTCTGTTTAAAAAAATAGATAAAGGTATTACTCCATAGGGTGACACAATGGGCGGCCTTATCGTTTAAGGGTGATCTTTTAAGATAAAAGTCTATATTAGAATGTGTAGAATTCAGTTGAAAATGTGTAGTATTTCGTTGATGATGTGTAGAATTTAGTTGACAATGTGTAGTCTTTAATTGACAATCTGTAACTGTTACCTTAGCATAGTTCCTCTGCTGCGCCTGGTGCAGCTCTCCGCCGGCGTGCTCGTACAGCGCGTGCAAGGCGGGCACGCGGCGTGCTGACGCTACTGACACTTGCACGCCGCGTTCGGCCAACAATCGCGCTGCTTGTTCTACTGTCGCTGGGGCACCTAGATAGGCGGCAAAGTCTAATTAAATTAACTGGCACACAGTGTGGCGTAGATCGAATTTTCGTGAAACGGAAGCCTGAAGGAAATCATGATACAATCGGGTCGAATAAATGTTTAATTACAAGTTCTAAAGCTACAACACTTGTTGAAATTCAAAGAGATAAGAAGTTTTGTTTATATGGTTTTAGACACTTCTGGAGTTCTGGCTATTCCAATGGAAACCCATTAAAATCGGTATCAACATTACCTGAGGGTTTCTTTTTCGAAAATTGACATTTGAATTTTACGCAAGCACAAAATTAAGTTAAGCTCTGCTTTGGGGTAAACTACTCACCGTAGTACCTCATAGTTGAAAAAAAACGCTTACCAGCTGGCACCAGCCCTCCAGCATAAGCCGAATAAGGAGGGGAACAGCATAACAAAAGTATGTGTATTGGTTTGTCTGTCCGGCCGAGCTCGTCGAAGCACGCCAGCGCTGCTGTGAGAGCTTCAGTCACGCACGCTCGGCTTTCTGCGTGCCCGCCTATGTATCTATGATGTTTGAATATTGATTTGTTTAGTAAAATAATGCCCTTGAATGTGGACTTGATAGCATCAGCCTAATATTCAATAGGATTTTTTCCAGGATAGAAAATTATTCATTTTTAATTATTTTTTTGCTTATTCTTATCAATAATTTAATTGGTAAAGATAAAGTGCATCACTGTTTCGCCTTAATTTACTGTTTAAATGACAAAAGGAAAAATTTTGGGCGCAAGTTGTCACAAGTGAAGAAAGTTGGGTAATCGAGTGTGAATGTCACTTGCACTTGCACTTGTGCGTTATTAAGGGTAAAGGAAGAATGATGAATGAATTCGTGTGTTACACAAGAAGTGCATAAAGATGGTGGCAAAAAGATTTACGGAAATCAATAAATACAAAAGAATGTTGATCAATGATTTTCAGAAAGTATTTTTAAGAAAGAGACACAAAGGAAAATCTTAACTTGTGGAAAATAAAGTAAAGAATGGCTATATGCCCTGCACTGGATAAAAAAAATTGACATTCAGGAGAGTAAGGATTTTTTTTTAGGAATGGTATTTAATGTTATTCATGGAAGAACATTTCTGCTACTTGCAGACAGCAATATTTATTGGACAATCAAACATCTCTACTTACTGAATTTTGTCAACGGTCTCCACAATCGTCTGAGGGCATGTGAAAGGACCATATGTGGCAACTGGTATGCCCGGGTGACAGTCAGCAGCTTTGTATGTAACTATGCTGTACACTGAGCCACTGCCACCTCCTTCTTCTAACGGACCTCCATGGAAGTATCTAAAAACAAAAATTATCATGAATTACACGTTTTTTAGTGGCAAAGACAATTTTTAGAACAGAAGGATGATGTTGAAGTGGGGCCAATTACTTTAACTATTAAGTGAAATACAGTGTATCCATAGTTATGATTTCAGTTTGTGCATAGNCCCCACTTCAACATCATCCTTCTGTTCTAAAAATTGTCCAATTACTTTAACTATTAAGTGAAATACAGTGTATCCATAGTTATGATTTCAGTTTGTGCATAGCCTGCGTGTGTTGTAATTTCATAACTGAGCAAAGACGACCCACTCCAAAAGGTCCTGAAGTATATTCTCGAAATTACCATTGTTCAGAACATACAGAAAACATCTCAAACTAGTTTCAGGTTATTGGCTATGATATAAGGAGTCAGGGACAATGAAATTAGGTAAATAAACGAATACACTCACTCTAAAGTTGGGACGATGTAATTTGATTTCAATTCTCCTATATAGGCGCCGTTGGCGGCTGTTGCCTCTATTACGAATATGACTTCAGCCTGTACAGGCGAGTCTGGAGCATTTACAACCATATTTATTTTATTTCACCAATTCTATTTGTCTAAAAACAAACAGTGCACAAAACACAAGCAACATTCAATTTGACGTTTTGCTGTCAAAATTTTCATTTTGACGTTACAATTTTTTTTTAATAGACAGCTTCATTCCATTTCACTTTTTATTTAGCGCGCCAGTCACCAGTAAATCGATTTCGGCTTTTACAACTACCATCATCGTCGTCGAGCATTCTTTCATAAGTACTGTGAAATTGTGTGAGTTTTTTTTGGAACTGCTCACGATAGTAAACAAATAAATTATGATTTGATTAGCTGTGCTGTAGGTTTATTTTCGTGTCTTATTTAGAAAAAATAGTTTACAATTTCACGCGATATTTATAATCTAACGGAGTTTGCAATTTTCCGGTGACAGATCCAAGGCTTGCTAAGATTGCTAAGAGTAACTTACTTTTTACGTTTTTCAATACAGATGCTTTTGAAAATATGTGCTATCTGGTCAATAAAACCGTGTTCGTGCTGTACACGAATTCAGTGAATTTTGTTTGGAATTCGGATACACAACTGGACAGTTCCTTCAGAGTGACATGGCCATGTGACATTGACAATTAATTGCTCAAATTTTTTGGTCTCATGTTTGTCATTGTCAGCTGTTTGTCATTACAAAAATAACCTTATCTTCGTCTCTTGATCTTATCTTTTCACGAAAATATCTTATAATTTAGTTCATAGCCTACTATTATTTCTATGGTTGAAGCCTGAACGGCCACTAAACATTTTCGAATAGAGTTATCAATATTTTTATAACTATGGAATTAAGTCTTCGCACCGTAAGAATTTTCAACCGGCTTTTGAGAAAACCTTTTGGAATCACATCTTATAGGAATGTTACGGGCACCGCCGTTAAAGAGGAAGTTAATACGGAGTTGCTGAACTCATTTAACCAAGACATAAGAAATGGTAAGTCATTTTGACTTGTTTAAGCTAAATTACATCAGCCTGAAAAACGGCTGTCAAAACAATTCGTCGGAGTTTTTACTCGTGAAAAAGAGCTTCTAAACAGGTAAAGTCTGTGTTCGGCAACGGAATTGTGTATGAATTTACTGCAACAATTAGGCTTTTGAGATCATTCTGGTAGTCGAGAGTTCCCATCCCNTGTCTGTGTTCGGCAACGGAATTGTTAAAGTGTATGAATTTACTGCAACAATTAGGCTTTTGAGATCATTCTGGTAGTCGAGAGTTCCCATCCCATATAAAATACCGATATTGTCTGTATTTCATTTCATGTGTTGCGAGTTTATCTTCCAGACAGAGTTCGTCAGAATAGGCTACTTATGATTGAAGGTGTTGCAACTGTACTACTTAATTTATCTTATTAAAACACCATAACCAGTCCTATGCTGCTACCCACTCATCTTGAAAAAAGATAACTTTTTACTTATAATTTGAATTAAATTCATCTGTAATACCTTTTACAAAATACAATTAATGATAGGTACTTCAAGCACAAATATTTTTTATACAAAATGGGGTAGGTATTCAACTGGATTTTAAAAAGACATTCCTCAAAACCAAGAGAAACCATGACATGGTGAAAATGTGGATAAATTTCTTAAAAAATGATGTGTTTAAAATGTCAATAAAATATAGACTTGCAAGCATTTTAAAATGTGTTATAAAAACACAAACAGCACTCAAATTTTACACCATAAAGATTTTGTGCCATCCAATAGAGACAATGTTTTACATGACAAAGATAGACGCATAACTTCAAAATTGTAGTATTTTTTTACTATTTTTTATTTTAGTAATATTTTTCAAATAAGTAGATTATATTAAAGTGGGTTTTTTTATTTTAGCTAGGCAAATACCCTATTATTACTCATACTTGTTTACAATCTGAGTATCTCATTCTTCTCCTCAATCACTATTCTTCTATCTTGTAGTGTGGGAGGGGCCTTTGACATCATTTTGATGTACTTAAGTGATAGTATATCATCACTCAATTTTGATAACAATGCAGCAAATATTTTGATATGGTCATCTGTTTACTTTTACACTTAAGTAGAAGTTACCTTTATTTCTTCTTTGTGATCAAGAGCCATCCTCTATAACAGGGATGGCCTACCAGTCTCTCGCGATCAACTGTTTGGCTAAAGTATAGTTGATTGCGGCAAGGCAAAAAATATAAATTCGTATAACAGACTGTGCAACTATAAATAGGTTAGGTTAATAAAATAAAAATACTACATAATTATATATGGAACACTAAACTGTTAAATTTAAAATTTTAAGAAATATGTTATTGGTAGATCGCACAGGGTTTCGTCAGTAAAAAGTAGATCTTGGGTCAGTCAAGTTGGCCACCCCTGCTCTATAAAAACTAACTGTACATTGGAATGTACAGTTTCCTTTAAAACAAAAAGAAAAGCAATACTTCTCTTTTCAATATAACCTGCACCCACTCTTATGTGGGCCATATACATTCAAGTAACTTGATCAAACAGGCTGATTCAAACAGATTTTTAGAATTTGCATGAATGTGTAGGAAAATTTTATAAAAAATTTGTTGTCAAATGGCATGAAGTAATATAAAATTTCATATTTCTATTTGATCAAACAGTTTGAACTTGCCTGTTTGATCAAATTACTTGAACTAATAGAAATACGAAATTTCATAAAATGCAGGCCAAAAATTTTATAAAATTTCGTATTTCTATTTGTTTGAACCACACAAATCAAATAACTGGAATGTGTATGGCCTGCATTAGGTTTTATTAAAAAAATTTCAACTAGGCATTCTCTATTAGTCAACCTTTGGGTTATTGAAAATGCCATGTCCATTACATATAGCTGTCATAGTGTCATTACATACCACCTCTTTTCGCTTAATCCAAATCATGACAATATTATCCAGAAAAAAAAATCACAGATCTACACACTAAGTGTTCAGTGTAGGTTTAGGGCCTAATTCCTTACCCCTATAAAATAGTTTACTTATAATGAGGAATTGGGATAGTTAGAGTAGGTACATAAACGTCAAATAAAAAACGCAACTAACATAGAGTAAAAATCCTCTGAAATCCCGGAATTATATTCATGCCATATTATTCCCAAGATTAAACAGCAACCAAATTATTTGTTACTGTTATTTTACTTTGTTACTGTTATTTTATGGTTTTGAAGTTTAGGTAAATAAATATAAATAATTATTATTTTTAGCCTGTTCTGTCCCATCGACTGCAGGGTACTGGTCCACCTTCCTTCATTCCTTCCATTCCTAATTATAAATAATACTCTACCTTATTCCAATCCCTGCTTCATCAGTCGAAACAAACGTCTCTGCCCACCCATTCTAGGACTAAAGGCGATGTTATGTTATTACGTAAATGTTACATTTTATCTTTAAATTCTTATCAGTACTTCAAAATAAATGTTTTTGTAGAAATATCTATAAACATTGACGCAAATGATAACAACTTTTCTTAGATAATACCTACGTATAAACATTATTACCTAGAAGGTACTCAGTTATTTAACAAATCTATAGGATCATTGACTTCCATATTATCGTTATTAAACTGTTTGTTTTATCTGTATTAGCTGTCCATCTATGTTGTAATAGGTACCTACCTATAGAATAGTAGAATGAAAAATAAATAAATAGAACTTAATATTCAGGGCGTCTCACGGATATGCCACATGGAGGGAAAGTACCTTGAATATTGTAGATGGAACATTTTTTTAAATAATGTCTCCTACATTATTTAAAAAAAACTGCATTCATAGATATTTAAATAATTACATGGTTGAACCGGGAATCGAATTCGTTACATAAGAAAAATAATCAAACTGTAGCTTTATCATACCGATCGAAAGGCTTCATTATAAGAATTATTTTTTACTAAATAACATAGTGTCAGAAATAAAAGGAAGACCATGAATTTTAAAATTTCAATACAAAATTAACAATTTATCAAATGTTTAAAATGATTCTCTTCCTGTTGAATACAAAGTCGCACTCTTTTGATTATTTCGCTCCCTATCGATTTTTTGGTCTTGTTGTGGTGGATATTTAGAATAATACGTCTAAGTTCTGCTTGTAGTCCGTGGACACTTTCGTACTGGTTCTTGTAAACAAATTTTTTTAACATAACCCATAAAAAAAATCGAACGGTATCTAAAACTAAAGAGGGATGAGTATGATGAATTCTTAAAGACAAACTCTTTAACGTTTTGCTTTCCAGGTGGAGTAGTACCAGTATTCCGCAGAGCGCTGTTGTTCCCGACGCGCGTGGCGCTACAGGATGAGTTCGGTATCTACACCTACGCGGGACTGTACCAGGCAGCCTCGGTACTCTCGCAGGAGATCTCCGCACAGCTGGGTAAGAACACTTTCCATTTTAAATTGTTAAAAGAAAGAAGAAAGGTTCAACATTACAGAAACCTTTAAAAATAAAAAGTTCAAAACAAATAAAAAGTTAAATAAAAAAGGTAAAATTACATTTACTAATCGTCAATAGGGTATGACTAAAAAAATCAAATTAGTCCGTCAGATAGATTTCCAAAAAATATTGGACACGTATTTTTTCTTTTGTTTCGTAAACAAAAAATTAAGACCATACAGGGCGTTGAAAACTCGTGTGACGTCACTTACCAGTACACTTTTTACTGGAAAGTGTCATTCTTCTGAACGGAATCTTTGATGCGGATTATCTTTGTGTTTTTTTATTGATTTGATAAATTTAAAAAACGTGTCCAATGTTTTTCGATAATCTAACTCACGGACTAAATAGAATCATATTTTTTTAACCCAGTCAACATCCCTATTACTGTACATTTCAGTCGGCGAGTCGGAGAGAACGATAGCCTACATGTGCAGCAATGATGCGTCACATATTATTGCGCAGTGGGCTATATGGATGTCCGGCAATATTGGTGAGTAGAATTAGTAACATCTATACTAATGTTATAAATGCGAGTATATCTGTCTGCCTTGTTTGTTTCCTCTTCACGTCTTAACGGCACACGGATAGATCATGGTCTGGAATAAGGACGTGTGATTCTTTTCGTCCCGGGAGCATAGTACCCTTGAGATAACATTCGCCTTCCATACAGGCCAAGCCGCAGGCATAAAAAAAAGTGTGTGTGTCAGCTCAGACGCACGACTGGAGTTTACCCCTTAAGAACTATTATTGTGTAGATTATGTAAGAAGAGGGTAAATGCTTTCATTTACCTCTTTGTNAAGACCATATAGCGCGTTGAAAACTCGTATGACGTCACTTTATCGTACACTTTTTACTGAAAAGTGTCATTCTTCTGAAAGGAATCTTTGATGCGGATTATCTTCGTGTTTTTTTATTGATTTGATAAATTTAAAAAACGTGTCCAATTTTTTTCGATAATCTAACTGACGGGCTAAATAGAATCATATTTTTTTAAACCCAGTCAACATCCCTATTACTGTACATTTCAGTCGGCGAGTCGGAGAAAACGATAGCCTACATGTGCAGCAATGATGCGTCACATATTATTGCGCAGTGGGCTATATGGATGTCCGGCAATATTGGTGAGTAGTTATAGTAACATCTATACTAATGTTATAAATGCGAGTATATCTGTCTGCCTTGTTTGTTTCCTCTTCACGTCTTAACGGCACACGGGTAGATCATGGTCTGGAATAAGGACGTGTGATTCTTTTCGTCCCGGGAGCATAGTGCCCTTGAGATAACATTCGCCTTCCATACAGGCCAAGCCGCAGGCAAAAAAAAAAGTGTGTGTGTCAGCTCCGACGCACGACTGGAGTTTACTCCTTAAGAACTATTATTGTGTAGATTATGTAAGAAGAGGGTAAATGCTTTCATTTACCTCTTTGTGACGTTTGACGTACAGGGCACACGCTTGTTTGTCATGTATACGTGACAGTGGCGCTCAAAAGGTTAAATAAGCTGAGTATACTTTGTATATACACACATACATAATCTCGAAGTGAAAGGTGCGCAAAGTACGTTGCGCAAAGGAACGTAACGTCTCACTTTTAGTTAACGCTCCATTTTACTTATAAAATTTTCATACCGCGGGCTAAATATGAAAATCGTTTCTTAAGGAGTAAACTCCAAAAATTANCATTTTACTTATAAAATTTTCATACCGCGGGCTAAATATGAAAATCGTTTCTTAAGGAGTAAAGTCCAAAAACTAGTTCAACCGAAGTACCTACTCACCTCATACGCAGCTAACCTCTTCCGAGGTCAATACATAGTGTTTCTTGCCCTTTGCTAATTAGCTATGTTTATGAAAAAGTAGGTACCTACTAGCTTCAACTGCAATAAAATAGCACTGCTTTACATTAATTACAAAGGTCTCAATAGGTCTCATTAAAAATTNCAACCGAAGTACCTACTCACCTCATACGCAGCTAACCTCTTCCGAGGTCAATACAACGTGTTTCGTGCCCTTTGCTAATTAGCTATGTTTATGAAAAAGTAGGTACCTACTAGCTTGAACTGCAATAAAATAGCACTGCTTTACATTAATTACAAAGGTCTCAATAGGTCTCATTAAAAATTAAAAATAACACACACACCAGTAACACAATAGTTTATTTATCTGATTTGAAGAACGAAAAAAAGAGAAAATCTGGCCAAGTGCAAGTTGGTATGCACACAAGGAGTTCCGTACCATAAGCCGAAGAAACATTTAAAAAAGAAGTTTCTTATATAAAAATGGAAAAAATAAAAAATAAAAGGCGTTATAGCGGCAACGGAAATACATCATCTGTGAAAATTTCAACTGTCTATCTATCACGCTTCATGAGATACATTCTGTTGACAGACAGACAGACGGATAGTGGAGTCTTAGTAATAAGGTCTCGTTTTTACCCTTTGGGTACGGACTCTAAAAATTATAAAATAATAGAGACCAAGCTTTGATTTTGCTTTGGCAAGGAAATATAGCGTTTATTTCGAATATGCACTAAATTTGCGATAAATTAAGATTCATATTCGCTTCAACAAAAATGAACGTTTTACGTTAAAAATGATTAGTATTCGTTTCAAACGCATAGTTTAGTAAAGCAAAGTCAACGTAGGTCATTATTGACGATATATAAATCTCGCTCATAGTAAAAGGTTTCATAAATTCGTATTTAGAATGTGACGGAAACACTCTTAACAGCCAAGTGTTAACTACTTTCGTGATAAACAAATTATCGACAACATGTTAAGTTACGTCTGTTACCGCTACTGGCGCTACTCCCATTTAGAAGACAAGCATATTATTACTCTCCAAATCTTTAAATAGGTTCGTTTTGACTCACTCTGATTTGAGGACGATCTCATNGACAACATGTTAAGTTACGTATGTTACCGCTACTGGCGCTACTCCCATTTAGAAGACAAGCATATTATTACTCTCCAAATCTTTAAATAGGTTCGTTTTGACTCACTCTGATTTGAGGACGATCTCATAATAAATTAATAATTAAAAAATAATAATATTTAATAAAAAAATTAAATCATTTAAATAGCGCACAGCGACTATAGGTGGCAGCACAGCAGTGTCGATGTCAAGTATTTATAAGATAAAAGTTTCGAATTTACAACAATAGATGCATGCGCGTGCATTAGGCTACAGTAAGGGTAGGCCAGCCCATAAATAATGCCCAAAAATAAAATGGCCTACCCTTACTGTAGCCTACTGCACGCCCGTGAATAGATGACACCGTCTACGCCCTATACGTTGCACGTCAATACATAAAATAGAAAACTGTTTTACAAAAAAATGCAACCGACTTCCACATAAAAAAAAACACTACTAAGTATAAAATAACTTTAATTTCGGATGTCGGTGTTTTTGGTTGTTTCTTCGTATTTTAAGTTTTTTATTTTTCACTTTTTAGTGGTACCCCACACCTAGAAACACAACTGAAATGTATTTTGCTTTCCTGTAAAGCAAAATACGCAATTTCGTTTACTTGGATGACATATTCCAGCTATTTTGATTTAAAAACCAAACTACTGAACCGATTTTGATGAAATTTATATGGGACCAATCGGAAAGTATCAATAAGAAAGTATCTTTCACATAAAAAAAGTTTTTGAGTTAACCCTATTTAAGTCTTGGTGTTCGAATGATGTACCTAGCGCAATATGTTATAGCAAGATTGCTAATTACTTTACAGCATATTTTTATTACAATATTTTATGAGGATAGTACAGATGTCGCTGGCGTAAATGGCGCTTATACGCGCGCAGCACGAGCACGACGCATTCGGAACTAAATTTACCATCGCGCGCAGTGTTTTTTAAGGGATAAGTCAGCAGTATATTTGTCGTAAGGACACAAAACATTTCACATACCCCCACTGCAGCTGCGTTCCTGACACAGCATACCCTTTTTTATTTGTGCAACCAAACACAGCTCCAGGAACACGAAGCTGTACCTCAAATCAAAATAATAACTATACAAACTTCAATTAATAATAATAAAATATATATATATATATATATTATAAATTTATAATAATATTATAATGAATTAATAAATAATTTTCCTTTACAGCGGTCCCCTTAACCCCGCTCCACCCACCGGAGATGCTCAAATACTACTTATTAGACAGTTCTGCAAGCCTAGTAGTGTGTACCCAAGAGTACGAGCAAGTCCTTCGACCAATCACGTTAGAGATGACCAAACCTCTTCTAGTAACGGGCAGGGATAATGTGCTTACGGCTCAGTTGTACCAACCCAATACTTCTTTTTTGAAACCTAAGGCTGAAGACAATTTGGATGATGTTGGAAGGACCAATGATTGGTACGGGAAAAATGAGGCGCTTATTATTTATACTAGTGGTAAGTACTAAAGGAATCTGTAATTTTGGACGATATACAATTAACTCTCAGGGCATGTAACACTAACTGAAACGCGCCGGTCGTGACGTGTGTCATTGCCTTCTATGAAACTATTATTTTTGACGTAGCTGATCGGCGATTTGACACTTGAAGCATTTGCCTATAATGTTACGTTATAGAGTCGAGCATTACATCAGTGAGGGACAGTGCGCAACCTGTAATGTTCCAGATTCGAGCGTTAGATTGTTGAGGGAAGAGAGCCGAGCATTATAGTGCGCAACTTGATACAATATGTAAAATCAAATCTGAAATGTTACATTACAGGCGAATGCTCGTAAATTCAGGGAGGCAGTTCAGGCAGTACTGTAATGTAATACTCAAAATCAAATCTGAAATGTAAACAACAGGCGAACGCTCCAGGAGATGAAGCACCTTTATACGAATTTCTCAGTGACAGCCCGGAGTTTGAAAGTTGGTGGTGTGACACCCATCCGTGCCTTGGAAAGCACGCTAAGCGGTTGTTCCCGTGTATTTGCGCACACACTTATGCACTATGCCCCGAGCCGATTACTAGTCTCCGTTCGGGTTGGCCGCCATAGCCGAAATCGGTGAGGACTATTATTATTATTTACCTGAAATGTAATACATTTTCATCACCCTCAGGTACAACAAGCAAACCTAAAGGTGTGATGTGGACGCACAGCATGCTTCAGACTCAAATATCGTCCCTGCACTCCGCGTGGCAATACTCCGCTACCGACGTCGTGCTACACACTCTGCCGCTACATCACATACACGGGCAGCTCAACTCTATGCTGGCTTCGCTTGCGGCTGGTGCGAGGTATGACGGCACAAATATTGCGCTTTTTGGGTAGATAGAAATAATAAATCCGCACGGATCTATCTTCGAAGTTAAGCAACGCTCGCTAAAGTTGGTCTCTAAAGGAAGAAAGAAAAAGAGTTTATTTGCGCCAAGCAAAATTACAAAAGTTATGAAACTTGTAGGTGGGTGACCATTAATTACCTATCGAGACCCCTCAATTCATCACTTTAAGCTGTTGGCTTCGGATGTCCCGTAAGTGCCATGTAAGTGACTCGATTTAGGGTAAGGAGTCTGTAGAATTTATTTATTATATACTTTATTGTACACCTCATTACAAACATAGTAAAAACGTTTAAAAAACAAGTGTACAATGGGCGGTCTTATCGCGCAGGGCAGGGCAGAATTTTATTGGTTCTAAGAATTTTGCAATGGGAATACCTAACTTTGTTTTCCCGACCCAAAGATTTAAATCAGGACCTAAGCAGTCGCACAAAACGAAGACGAAAAATCGTATAAAGAACCATATTTTTTGTCATCCCAACAAATCCAGGCTCCGAACCAAAAAGGAAAAAAAAACAAATTTTATTAATGGTAGGTTTGCGTCTGACCACAATCGCACCTGATAGTAAGCGATGATGTGGTCCACGATGGCGCACGCTTACCTAGAACTGCCGAGAAGTTTTTCACTCTTGACTTGAAGACCCCCAGGTTGTAGCTATCAAGAAGCACGTGCCCTACTGGAGTACGTGCTTCTTAGTGTGAGTGTGAGTACTCCTTCCCTTAGCTGCACGCACAATGAAAGTAATCCCAAAACGTTTTGTTGGTATGGGTGGCGAATTGCGGTATTTGTTCGAAAGAGTCACCGTGGCCCTGGAACGCAAAAGGCTTTAGAAGGAACACGGATGGGTTAGAGTCTGATACGCCCTTCCGGTCCACCCAGAGCGGAAATTAAAAAAAAACCGGTGGCGAATCGTCGTCCGTCTTTGCCCGATCTTAGAACCAAAATAAGGCCTTCTGAAGCGTAATCCGACCTTCACTGCTAACTATATCACTGCTTACTTCTTTCACCAGACTGCGAATGCTACCATCCTTCGTGTCCCACAACGTATGGTCCCGTCTCCTTGGAATGGGTGAACGCGACGAGACCAAAGTCACAGTGTTCCATGGAGTTCCCGCGATGTATGCGCGCCTGGTAGCCGACCATGAGAGAATGTTTGCGGACGCCAAAACCAAGGAGTACGTCAGAGCGACCTTGGGCAGCAGGATGCGGCTGATGGTGGCAGGGTCTGCGCCCTTACCCGCTCAGCTGTTCATGAAATGGGAAGAGGTAAGGAAAAAAATACCGGCGGCCTTATATGGTGTCTTTCAGAGGAGCCGTGCATGTTTTCGGTATACAAAGTATTCTATGTTAATTTACGGTCTATTAGCTATATCTGTGCAAAATCACGTCAATCCGTTGGCCCGTTGCATCGTGAAAGACGAACAAACATACACACATACTGTTAATGCGCAAGTGTGCACCAATTTCGCATTTATAGTAACGTAAAGTCGGGTAACTGTGGCCCAGGGTTTAACTTTGGCCCTAAATCGTTAACCAATAGGAACACAGTAATGTGTGATATGTTCCTATTGGTTAACGAGTTAGGGCCAATGTAACCCGACTAGGTAAGGGCAACAATCCAGTTTCTAGGCTGGTACTGAAAAATCTTAAAGGAATAACACAGTAACACTGCCCGAGAGTGTTTTTCCCCATACATTTTTTTTCCTAGTCTGTACTGTTTCTCCACGAGGTACTCTCAATTTATTTACAAGTCATAATTTTCCATTCTTCCGCAGATATCCGGCATGCGTCTTTTAGAACGTTTCGGCATGTCAGAAGTGGGGATGGCGTTGAGCAACCCCTACCGGCCGGTGGAGGCCAGGAGCGTAGGCTGCGTGGGGCTGCCCCTGCCGGGCGTGGCCGCCAGGATCGTGTCCGTGAGGGAGGACACGGGGGAACTGGAGCCTTTGATCACTGTGGAGACGCCCGTGCCTGAGACACAGGTTTGTTGGTTTTTGGGATTTTGTAAAGCTGTATACGGTGGTAAACTTCGCGCCTTGTTCAAATGTATTTCGTCTATTGCTTATATTGTCTTTTTCTATGAACGTCACTGTTTGTTGACGTACTCTGTATTTTAAATTTATACTAATATAATATACTTAGNTGGGATTTTATAAAGCTGTATACGGTGGTAAACTTCGCGCCTTGTTCAAATGTATTTCGGCTATTGCTTATATTGTCTTTTTCTATGAACGTCACTGTTTGTTGACGTACTCTGTATTTTAAATTTATACTAATATAATATACTTAGCTGAAGAGTTTCTTTGTTTCGACGCGCTATCTCTAGAGCTACCAGTCGGATCTGGAAAAATCTTTTAATATATGATAGTCACATACATGAGGAAAGCTATAGGCTATACGGGAACGGAAAAAAGACCGGAACGGGAAATAACGGGACATGCACGTTCGTCGCGGGCAAAAGCTAGAAAAAAAATTAAACAGGATAATTATTCAGAAAGCCATCCAAAAAAAAAAGAAGAAAATGATATCCACAGCCTTGTTAGCCCTTGTTATGCACGCTTTTTTTTAATATCTTTCTGTATGCAGCTGAATGGTATTCAGCTAGGTAGGTACCTTACGTGGAGCCCTTTCTTACCTCCTCAACCCAGTATTTAGGTATTTTCCTAGATCGAGACGAATCGATAAAAATATAAAGATACAGCTCATCAAAGTTGATGAAGAGTGGGGGCTGGTGACGTCACATTTTAGTAACAAGTGTACTAAAACGTGACGTCACGCGAGTTTTCAACGCAATAATATATCGTCTTTATTTTTTGTTAACGTAACGTAAAAAAATAAAAATACGCGTCCAGTATTTTTTGGAAATCTATCTGACGGACTTATTAGATTATTTCAGGAAATTACCCAATTGGACAACATATGTATTTGCATTAATGATAATTGTCTTATATCTTCAATAGATATGCCTGGACCGTCTCGGTCTGTCGACAAAGGACTTCTTCGTGGAATCTGAAGGCTACGACTGGCAGCCTCCCAAGCAGACAAAACACAAGGAGTTGACCGAAAACGTGTATCAGGGAGAGCTGCTTATTAAGGGACCTGCTGTCTTCACTCGGTAAGTTTTTATATTTGTTTTTATTAGCCTATTGTGTCCCACTGCTGGGCAAAGGCCTCCCCATATCATTCCAGACACACTTTTCATGCGCCACCCCGAACCAGCCTTCGCGGTGTGCGTCAGATAATCTAATCTCGCTACCGCTTTTTGGGCCGGCCTCGGCGACGCCGTCCATGCTTTGGCACCCATTGCGTGGAGACATGCCCAGCGGTCACTGTGCATGCGGCCGGTGTGACCCGCCCAGTCCCATTTTTCAGCCTGTAAGATTTAAAAGAGTTTTATTCAAGAGTGAATAGGTTACTTCTAGGCGAGCATCCTCCATCATCGACCACATCGTCGCTTTCTATAAGCTGGGATAGTGTTCAAACCCAAGCTTATCAATAATAAAAAACCGGCGCCAAGGGTTCCGTACACCATGTTATTCTAAAACCACTGAGTTCTCTTGAATGGGGTGGAATATATAGGAAACGTATGTTCCACCCTAATTTTTCGGTTTTTTATTGTTATTATTTTTTGTTGTCATATCGGCAATAGAAATACACATTGAAAATTTCAGCTGTCTTTTACGGTTCATAAGATACAGCCTGCTGACAGACAGACGGACATGCAGATAGATAAGTATAAGATGCTGTTGTTGATGCCGAATATCTTTATTCTGATGGGAAATGCCACCGGGACCTTTGGCCAGTTAAAAAAAATGCACATAGTTGTACCTGTGTGCAAAAATAGACGTATTTGTGCACACAGGTACAACTTGGTGTTTAAAATTATAAAGATATCATTAATATTTGGGTAATTTCTATAGTTGAATGAATGCATTTAATTGTATGCACATTTTTATACTAATTTGAGTCGACAGTGGCGCCGATAGGCTAGTTTTATTATTACTAGAGTGTGATTGACGTGTTATCTCCTATTAGATCGACCTTGAAATCTTATTATAGTAGTCATGTCAATTTATCAAATATGAATGAAATAACGTTGTTTGAAAAAAATCAATAGGTACCTAGTACATGTCCATTTTTAGGGTTCCGTACCCAAAGGGTAAAAACGGGACCCTATTACTTAGACTCTACTGTCTGTCTGTCACCAGGCTGTATCTCATGAACCGATCACGGTTCATGTTCATCTGTTGATGATGTTTATCTGTAACCGCTATAATAACAAATAATAAAAATGAAATAAAATTAAAAATAAAAGGGTACGGAACCCTTCGTGTGCAATTCTAACTTGCACTTGGCCAGTTTTTTGTACCCTATTAAGTCATATTTATTCTTCAGTTTAAAAATATCTGACTACTGAAAAATTTGCCTTAAAAACGATACGTCGTACTATATCAAATATCAAAATTGGCGGATACATCTCAAGTTTACTCAATGACTTTAATTAACCCTTTCTTAGCATGCCACTATTTTTAACCGACTTCAAAAAAAGGAGGAGGTTCTCAATTCGATAGATTTTTTAATATGTTTGTTCAGCGATATTTTCGCCAATTGTCAACCGATTTGGATGAGTCTGTTTGGTGACGATCTGATGAAGAACTTCGGAGATAGGCAACGGCACTCTTCAATACATGATAGCATGTCTGTTTAAGTTTACACCAGTTCATAACATAACATTACGCCGGTACGCTGTGAAGGGGTTAGCAGATGTGTACAAGTCAACCATGTTTTGGGGTTATCTATTCGGGCATAACTTTATTGTTTAAGAACCGGTCTTCATGATTCTTTTTGTGTTGAGTTTAGTTATATATATTGAATTTGCATTGGACGTTGAACTACAAAGATAAACAAGTGACCCCATCAACCTTTTTTTTTTAAGGATGGGAAATCATAAATGACTTCTTCCGCTCTGGCTGGAGCGAAAGGGCGTGTCAGACTCTTACTGACTAAAACCCATCCGTGTTCCTTCTAAAGCCCTTTGTGTTCCAGGGCCGTGGTGACTCTTTCGAACAAATTCCTGTACCCTGGCAAGCTCTGGCTCTAGCGGGCCCCGTCTTCTATGCTGACATCTCTTTGAGGCGCGCTTGAAACACAACGCGCCATCGACCCGGGCCTGGTGGTGATCGGACAGCGAGCCACCCAACGCTCGCCGTCCGCAGGCCCGCGACCCCATCAACCTAAAATCTATAAAATCTAGTAAACTGAGATGTTTATGTCAATCCCAAAGCAAAGTAGATGTTTAGATAACTATGAGCTGCTCTGGACTTGGGCTGCGGAGGCACACAAAGTAATTCCTTACCGGGAATAAGCGCAACCACTCATCATGGGAATAATGTTAATTTAGCTGTGTGGTATCACCATAAATAAAAAAGAGCTTTTTACAAAAAAATACAACCGAATTTCAAATAAAAAAACATTACAAAGTATGAAATAACTTTAATTTTGAGAAGTCGGTGTTAAAAACGAAGAAACAACCAAAAACACGTACTTCTGAAATTAGAGATATTTTTTATTTCGCAGTGTTTTTTATTCGGAAGTCGGTTGTCGTTTTTGTAAAAAAAAAAAAAAAAA